>JASDQU010011767.1:157964-169203 GCA_032191745.1 Picea mariana
TTTATCCTTCCATAAATTAATATATGGTGTTACCCTACCTCAAGGGTTTTCTCTATTTCTTGTGTTCATGTTATGGTGAATGGTTTATGGTTTATTCTTGGTTATTTATGAAGTATATTTGCAAATCTGATTTAGGTACTTAACAAGAACCAATTATATTTTTTCTTGAAGAAACTCTATAAATGAAATCCATGGGTTCACTAAGAAACCAATATCTTCATAGTATTGTTATGCCACCTCAATTCCCCCTTGAGAATCCTTTGTTCTCCTTGGAGCATTCAAGCACCATTGCAATAGGCCATTCCATTCACCTCTTGAGGGAATAGGCATTAATTTTCTTCATAATTTGTCATTTTTATTTCATTGTAAGAACAACTCTCCATTAGAGAACTCAAGATCTCTCCCAAGGAGGAAGAGGGGACTCATAAGTCCTCATTTTTCTCTACAATGTTTTCCTACTAATATAGTTATCCATTGGTTGCATAATCTTGGTAATTGGTTTATTGTTTATGGTTCTAAGTTTCTTATGCATTCTAGTTTTTATTTTCTTAGTTGTTTTAGTTTTTTATTTGTCTATTACATGTGTTCATATTGTTTAACACACTCATGAACTTCTTTCTGGTCTAGCAGGCCCAACTAGGAATGCAAGTGCCATTGTTTTTCTCACCCAAGTGACAAAATGGGCACAACAACCTTATTTAAGAAGGAAACATGAAAAACATGATGAAGCTTAGAATGACTAGGAAAATATAACTAATAGGCCACCTGTCCCACATGCTTGAGAACGGTATAAGGACCATAAAAATTGGGTGCTATTTTCTAACAATGGCTAGCCTTGAGGGAATTTTTCTTGTAAGGTTGCAGTCGAAGAAACGCCTGATCCCCTTCTACAAATTGACATTCAAAGTGACCTTGATCTGCTTGTTTCTTCATGCAATTCTGGGCCATGACCAAATTATCTTTGAGGGTGTGAAGAATAGCCTCTCGAACTGTAAGCATTTGGTCAACTTCCTCGACCTTCGAGACACCTATAAAATATGAGAGAACTGAAGGTGGTTTTGTCCATATACTGCTTCAAAAGGAGTCATGTGGGTAGCTATATGGTATGAAGTGTTGTTCCACCATTCAGCTAGTGGTAACCATTGAGCCCACTGACTTTTCCTTTTCGATGAAAAACACCTCAAATATGTTTCCAAACACTTGTTGACAATTTCATTTTGAGCATCAGTCTGGGGATGATAAGTTATGTTGAGATGAAATTGGGTGCCTTGTAGATTGAACATTTCTTGACAAAAATTGTTGGTGAAAGTTGGATTGCAATTAGAAACAATAGAATGCGACATGCCATGAAGCTTGAAAACCTGATCCATGAAAAGTTGAACCACATTGGATGTTGTAAATGGGTGTTGAAGAGAAAAAAAATGATCATACTTGGAAAGCCGATCAACTACTACCATGATGACTAATTTATTTACTGATTTAGGTAAGCCTACAATAAAATCCATAAAGAGATCCCCCCAAATAGCAAGTGGAATTGGAAGCAGTTGTAGTGTGCTAGAAGATTTGATTGTTTCTCCCTTGTCGTGTTGAAACACATCACATTCAGCCACAAAATTAGGAATGTTCTATTTCATACCATCCTAGAAAAAAGAATGTTTGGCCTGGTCATAGGCTTTGATAAACCTGAAATGCCTAGTTGTGGGTGTAGCATAAAGCTCAGAAAGTACTGTGGATTTAATTTTTTACTGTTTACATAAATACAAACAACCTTTGTATCAAAGCTCATCATTGAGCCAAGAGTACCCTGGGGAAACTGGAAAATTGGACTACAATTTTTTTATCAGATGCAAAATTTTGGGATCGTATAGCCATTCCTAATGAAGAGCTTAGAGCCAATCTGATACAATGAAGGAGAGAGAAAAAAGGGACCCTTCTTCTTCATATTTTCTAGAAAGTGCATCAACAACCACATTGTCTTTTCCCTTTTTGTAAATGATCTCATAATCATATAAAAATATCTTAGTCACCCATTTGTGCTTCTGTGGGGAGCAAAGGTGTTGTTCCAGAAGATACTTGAGGCTTTGATGATCTATCTTAATTTGGAAGTGTTTCACCAATAGATAAGGGCACCAAATATCAACGGCATGCAAAATAACCAAGATTTCCTTTTCATAGATTGATTTTCCCAAATTTCGCTCAGAAAGATATTTTTGGTAAAGGCCAAAGGCCAACCCTCTTGAATAAGGACAACACCGATTCCTTTCCTAGAAGAATAAAATTCAAGGACAAAGGTATTTATTAAATCAGGAAGGGGCAGGAATGGAATGGTGTACATGGCCATCTTCAAGGTTTGAAAATCCTGAGCAGCTACTGGAGTCCAAGTGAAAGAATTCTTTTTAAGGACTGCAGTGAGAGGTGTTGCAATATTTCCATAATTCTTACCAAACTTGTGACATTAACCTATTAAACCCAGAAATCCATGCAAGATTTTGAGAGTCTTTAGGTGAGGCCAATCTTGTATTGCTTCAATATTTTTAGGATCCACCCTGATGTTGGCCTTGCCAACAAGATGACCCAAGTACTTGACTTTCGAGGCACCAAAAGCACATTTAGATTTTTTGAGGAAGATTTGGTGCTGAGAGAGTAGATGGAGAAATCGATGCACATGAGAAAGATGGGTTGTCTATTTTTTACTATAGATGAGTATATCATCAAACAAAACTAAGGCAAAATGATGGATAAAAGGAATAAGACATGATTCATGAGGATTTGGAAAGTGGAGGAAGCATTACACATTCCAAAGGGCATAACCAAAAACTCATAGTGGCCCTCATGAGTTCGAAATGTAGTATTAGGAATGTCTTCCTCTTTCATATGTATCTGGTGGTAGCCAAAATAAAGATCAAGTTTAGTAAAGAACTAGGTGCCACTCAATTCATCCAAGAGGTCATAAATGACAAGGATGGGAAATTTGTCTTCAATGGTGAGTTTGTTGAGGGCACAAAAGTGACACATTCGCCAATAACCTTATTTCTTAAGGAATATGACCAGAAGAGAAGGGTAGGGGCTCATACTAGGGGAGATAACACTTGCATTGAGCAGTTCTTGAACAATTTTCTCAATTTCCTTTTTTGGGGAAAAGGGGTGATGATAGGGACAAATATTGGGAGGAAGGATGCATGGGACAAGGGGAATGGAATGGTCATGAACACCACAGGAAGGAGGGAGTCCCTGGGGAGTGGAAAACAATACTTGATGTTTAGAGAGGATGGATTGGAGGTCCTGCAGCACAGAGGGTGTCTCAATTGCCTGTATGGCATGGAGTTGGGAAATAATGCCAGAATGACCTTTTTTGAGCATATTTTCCATGCAATGAGAAATAATGATCTCCGGGGAACCGATAGTGATTCCTTGGAACTTATATGGTTGGACCTCCTGGTTGACTTGCATGGTTAATTCCTTAAAATCCATGAGGATGGGACCTAAAGTCCTTAGCCATTCTGAACCCAACACAATGTCACAACCACCCATGTCGATAGCAAACATATGAGATTTCAGGTGGTATTCACCAATTTGGAGATGCACATTTTCACAACGCCCTCCACATTTCATGGATCTGCCATTGGCAATCATGATTTGAAAATTATTGACTCCCAAATATAGCAATTAGTTTCTTGGGAAATGCGGCGATGAATAAAATTATGGGTTCTTCCACTATAAACAAGAATGATAACCTTCCTATGCTTGATGTAACCAATTAGCTTGAGGGTTTGGGGAGCAAAGAATCTAGTGAGAGAATTTATGGAAATGCCCGGTTGTACTTTGGGAGGGTCTAAGGAAGGGGTTATGTTAGTGGGTTTAGGTGACACTGACACAAAGGGAGCCTCAACATCCTCATCTAAAACATCCTCCGATACTTCCATAAAAATATTTTGTTCCTTACACTTGTGTCCTGGAAAATATTTTTCATCATAACTATAACAAATGCCTTTCAGTTAGCGTTTAGCCATTTCATCCCTGGTCAATTTCTGGATCTTTAGTGGAGTAGAAGGAGTGGGAGTTACTAGTTTAGTGAGAGGAATAAAGGAGGGTTTTTCAATTTTGAGAAGAGACAACCTGTTGTCCTTCCTTAGATATTTTAGTAGTGTCCACCCAAATCTGAGGTCGAGCCATGAGGACATGGGAACGAATATCATCCTTGAGGCCCTCTATACAAAAATTCAGTCACTCAAAATAAGCTATAAAGTCTTCCAATATGCCAGGTTGTTTTAAATTTGTCAAATGGCCTAAATGGTTGGTGTTAGTTTCAAAGCATTCATAAAGCTCTGCCACAGAGTCTATCCAAGCCACATTCCCTTGGCGGGCAATTTTTCTCAATTTCCACCATTGTGAACATCCTTGATCTATATGGATAACACCATACCGGAGTTTGGCCAACTCACCCATAATTCCATACAAAGAGAAATGGTGTTCCATTTGAGTTTCCCAGCCAGTGGGATCCGAGCCATCAAATTTGGTCACATCCACATGTGGAAGACGTAGTTCACGCTGAAAGTGATGGGGTTGAAAATTATGGGAATGAGAGGAAGTTTCACCTTCGGTATTCAAAGGTGGGTCAAATAAGGGAATATCTACAGGGAAATGCAACATGGTCGTAGTGATCGATTCAATTTGGGTAGTCATGTCTTATTTGTGGTCTTATATGAGTTCTGTGATTGAGGCAGCAACTGAGGCAGTGATGGATGAATAAATTTTTTGACTGATGGATACAATATTGGCACTAAGTTGTCACACTTGTTGTTGGGTTTCTGTGAAATTAGAGTGCAAGGTATTGAAGCAAGCTTCCAAGTCTTGGCTATTGGTATGGGCCATGATTATGAGGGAACATGAAAAGGGGTGGGTGGGACCACACAAAAATTGAGTTATGGGTGAAATGTATCACAATGATCAGTGCAACGAGTTGAATCCAATGGGGTAAATCCCAAATGAGGGTGTTGGAAGGGGGATGAGTGTTATAACCCTAATTTGCACCAGACATGCTTACCTAACATCAGGCCATCTCAGATTCCTTGTTTTCCAAAACACTATTGAACAACTCTTCTTAAAAACCCCTTTTATAGAAACCCACACACCCTACTCCATTATTGCATGCATGTACATGCTAGTTGACCCAAGACAACCCGTGTGTACCTACAAAAGCACAGAAAAAGGAAAGTTGTTGTCGAAACACACAACTTTGGGTAAGTTAACTAAACCTTTTGGCCATGCATGGCCGATCACTCGACCAAATACCTAGCTTCTTCTAGCCTATAAAAGAAGAGTTAGGGGTCCCATTTGAAGGAGGAGAATCATAGTAAAGAAAATATACCCAATTAAGCATTCCCTTTGTCCCAACCTTTAGCCATCCTTGTGAAAAGAGAAGTATAGAGAAAAGTAGTTGGAAGACAATGGAAGAAGAGCCCAGGACCAGGATCGAGGAGAAGTAGCCAGCTTTATCATTGTAAGGTATCATTGTGGAGTTAATAAAAGAATTTATTTTCCCATCCCACCATATGATATTGTCATTATTGGAATATTGATTGTATGATTGATTAAATCTCTAACCTGTTAGTTCATAGATCAAATACATGTGGAGTTCTTTTTTTGTCTTTAGTGAATGTAGGTCAGCATTGGGAGGATAGTTGCAGTCAAAGAATGCCCAAACGTGAAAAAGGATCGACATCAAACACATAAAATAAGGTACGTCAACTTAATCTCTTGAGCCTTGTATTTATATATGAGTAATGGGGGTTTAGGCACGGGATGATGGTAAAAAGTAAGAATCTTTAGGTCATTTTTGCATGCATGATAAAACCATTAGTGCTAGTCCGTAGGAGGAATTTCCCACCCACAACAGAAATGGTGACCATACTGGGGATCTCTAGGGTTTCTGGGAATATTTTTTCTTGGGTATTTTTAAGAACTGGTTCCATTCCTTGTTTTTAAAGTTTCTGCAAAAGTTTGAGCTAACATAGATTCTAGTCTTCCATACCAGTTATCTCTATTTCTTTGCTTGAGTGCATTTTTTTTTCGAGACCCACAGAGATACACGCGGCCTATATAAGGTCTGCACGTGTGTACCCATGCCCTACCTTCCCACAGCCTATGTGTACACGCTAGCTGAGGATGTGTCAGTCGCGTGTATGATTCCAAAAAATTTCTTTTAAAGAGGCAGTCATCCTCTCCCCTGTCAGAAATAATCCTTCTTAGGGGTTTTCTGGAACTCTTTCTAGTCTTTGTTGTTTGCAGTCTATACCTTAGGTTTTACCTCAGATTGGTTTGTTCTATGAAGTTTTCCTTGAATTGTTTTCTCTTTTCTGTTAAAGTAAGTGTTTGAGTCTTCAAGAGATCTTGGTTCACAGTACTAGTAGTCTCTTCCTAGGCTAGATTGCTTGGCCTTTTTCTTAGAGTTTCAGAGATACACATGGCCTGTATAAGGCCATCACACGTGTACATGTGCCCTGAATTTACACATCTTGCGTGCACATTTTTGCTGTTGAACTGTCAGCAGCGTGCTTGTGGAGAAAATTTTTGTTTAAGGTGAGGAAGTCATCCTTTCCTTTGACAAGAGTTATACCTCTTAGGTTTTTGGGTCTTTTTCATAGCGGTCAGTAACTTAGGTTCGATCACAACAATATCTTTCTTTTTCATTAAGAAGTTTTCCTCAAAATTTTCTTTTTATAGGGTTTTTAGACAAGTGTGAGAGTTCAGTTTTAATTTTCTTTTGTGTTATTTTTAAAGTGACTCTTTGTGATCTGCACTTAGTCCAGAAGTTTTCTTGGTTTTTACTTGTTGATATTTTTCCTTTTTTCTTTGTGAGCATTCAAATAAAATAAAAAAAATCTTTTATTTCTTTGTTTGGTTAAATAGTGTTGGTTTGCATTAGTAACCAGGGAAAAGTCTTTGCTTGCATAAGTTCTTGACGGTTTACTTCGATCATAAGTAGCTTGTAGTCGAGTGAAATCCTTCTTTGAGTTTGTTGTTTAAAGATATTAGAAAATTTTTAGTTTGAAAAGTTGTTTAAGATTTGAGTTAAGATTAAGTTATTTTGTTTCTAGCTTTTTGTTTTTTTTTATTTCGTCTTCCAAACATCACTAGTTTCACTTTCATAACCTTTGACTTAAGACAAGCCATAAAAATTAATGCTAAATCTAAAATTCATTATGCTTTTTATGTTTGTAGGGTCAACCAACTAGTTTAGGGTTAGGGCCTTGAATTAGGTTTTAGAGGAAACTTTCCAAGGCCATTAAATCAAACATTGGAGTCTGAGTTAGGGAGTGTCAAAGTCTACTATCATGAAATTTATCTAGGACCCCCCTCTAACACAGGGGTTAAACCCAAGGTCGCATACTGAAAGGTAGTGGAGATAACCCCTCCAAAGCTGGACCAATCGTAGTGGAGAACACATAGAGAGGGCTTGTCTTGGGATTCTGTCGATTGCATTTGCAATGGAACTTCATGGGTCTTGAATCCGTTCAAGGTCCTCAGTTGTCTTTTGGACCACTTGCCTTCGATACCCTTCTCATTGTGGTCTACCTGACTTTCGACTGTACCCGCCTTGTGACTATTCGTGCACCGGCAACCTAGTTGCCTATGTTTTTTAGAGACATACACAAGTGATTGTGGGGGTATACTGCAATTCCTAGGATAGACATCGAGCCATGCTTTGCAGAGTATACCTGGAGGGTGATTCCATGTTCTAGTTTCACTTGCACCGATAAGTTTCTCTAGTGTTGGTTGTTGTAACTGTTCTTCCAACTAGTTTAGTGTTTTCTTGTTTTATATTAGAGGGACCTTTTTAGTGTGTGTTGTTTTTTGAACGAATAGAAATCCCTAGTGTGTCTTTGATCTTCTCACATAGTGGAGGATCATGAGCTTCACTGGTCACGAAGGCTTCTGGAACTATCACCGGTTACACTAGAGCCACCTCCACCACCACTAAGGAAAAAGCTAGACCAACAAGGGTCTTTTGAAGTGATCGGGTCACAGAAAACTGTACCCGACCAACATCTAGAGGAAATAACCATTTTAGACCTTGGAGAGAAATCTCTTGGTCCATATGAAACTCCAACCATTGATATTTAGGCACCCTTCATTGCATAGATTCACCCTTACGAGTGTCAGACAGTATTGCTCGTAGAAATGGAAACAAATGTTTCCACTTCTTCTGGGAATTCTTCAATTCCCACTACGGTTTTCACCGCAGGGGATATTCCACCTCCTAACCCACCATCACTGGTCCGAGCCACCATGGTATAAACCACCTCTACCACGAGCAGTGGTCCAATCCCGTCTATGGTGGCGGCCATTGCCCCTTTCACACCAAGTGCGACATGCCCTCCGTTCTCATATGTCATGCCTAGCTTAGGTACAAGTCCTGTACTTTCCTACTCCACTTTACATACTTTAGTTATGGGGGAAGGGAGCTCTAATGCTCCTCTACAAGGACACATGGGGGGCACTTCACCTCCTTTTAATGCTTTCCCTTACGGGGGAGGTCATATACCTCCTTCGTCCCCTCCACTTGGTGACACCCACCAGTAATCCACCAGGCCACCCACACACCATAGTTTATTTGGAGCAGGGAGTCAAGGACCACCTTCTCATAATATGTCGGTAGGTTCGACACCATTTTCTTTGTTTGGTGCATTTGGTAACAATGCTTTCTCATCATCTGCTTTCCCAACTAGGGAAAACCCCGGTTACAGAC
This sequence comes from Picea mariana, assembly GCA_032191745.1. Classification (NCBI taxonomy): domain Eukaryota; kingdom Viridiplantae; phylum Streptophyta; class Pinopsida; order Pinales; family Pinaceae; genus Picea; species Picea mariana. The sequence goes on from JASDQU010011767.1 coordinate 166,714, forward strand.
AACCTATTCCTATGCAAGGTACTATTCCTGCACAGGGGGAAAACCCAGGAACTTCTTCCGCATCAAGACCTTGGAATTCTTGGCATGGATCAGTTCCCTCATCAGGAATGTCGATCTGGAAAAATTATTTTCACAACCAATGGAACCTCGGACAAGGTACTATGCCTATGCCCATGATGTTAGGGTCCTAACCCTCACACAGGTAGATGAATATATTCAGATGTAATAAAGGTCAATATTAATAAGGCCTTTCAATAAAATAGAATAAGGCATATGTAATAAGACCTAATAGAAGCTTCTGCTTCTAGAAGGATCTTCCTTTATATGCATCTCTTGATAGACATATTTAGTATAAATAAGGGTCGAGGGTATGAAAACCCTAGCTTGGAGATTATTGTAACAGAGCATTGCTCGACTGGAGGTTGCCCTCTCGAAGAGGCCTGTGAACATTGCTTTCTGAATGAAAGTGTTATTTTTGTTGTTGTTATTATATCAATTCTGTGTTATTGTGAGATTATGTTGGTTATATTAATGTTACTCTACCATTTCTAACATTTTATTTCTATTTTGCATACTTTTTATATCTAGTATATTACAAGTGGTATCAGAGCACTTTCCTTGGTAGAAATTGTGGAATTTTTTTTTCTTCAGGGTAGAGATGTATTCTGGTGTCTTTAAGCCATGGAGATATGTTGTTATGCGCACAAACCCGCGGTTGAGGGATTCATACATGCAGGAAATACAAGTGGTTCTTAAGAACACATATGTTGGCCACCCTTGTAACCCTTGTTGGCACCCCTTCGAGTGGTAGCGCATTTGACAACACCTGCGTATGGATCGACCTAGATTTCCTGAAGCCCTCTTTAGATAAAATGATCAGCCGCCTAAATGCTATAGTGCCACTGAGAACAACACTCGGGAAGATACTCTCTAGTACTTGGGTAGTCGGGTAGTATGGCTAAGGGTATGGTCTATCCTCCTTAGTTAGTTCCCTGAGATATTGGGCCGAGTACTACTGTTGGACCCCGCATGTATATCAGAGAGCTATAGCACAGGGAAATTGCTTCTCTATAGAACCCATTGAATACCTAACCTTTGGGGGATAGAAACATAAACAAATTAAAATAGACAAGATCTATTTCCGCGGAACTGTGTTTGGGTTGCCAAGAAAATACACATTTCTTTCCGGTTAAGCATTTGGGGATTTCATCACTACAGTATTCTTCAGACCGGAGTATAACTTCGCAGGTGTTAAAAAAAAGAATTTTGAATTTTTTTCACCATTATTTCAGACCTAGTCGATTGGATTCATATCTTCGCCCTTATCACATTCATCCATATCATTTTTCGGAAAAAACATTTACCCCGCCTGCCCCTTTTCAGTTCACCCATCCTCATGGCCCATACTCATAGACAAGACCTGGAAGCTTGCTTCAACACCTTGCAATCTGGTTTCCTCGAGATCCAAAAACAAGTGAAACAACTCAGTGCTACTGTGGCCTCCATCTATTCATCCATCAATACAACCATAAATACAACCATGTAGTCCTCAATGGAGGAAGTCAAACAAGAACTGACCACCTAGCTTGAATCTGTCTTTGCATCACTCTGCACCAAACTAAAGATCCCCACAGATGACCCTTTCTCTGATGCACCTCCAAAGATTGAAGGTGAACATTCCTCCCATTCCCATACCTTTCATCCCCATCACTTTCAACATGACCTACGCCTTCCACGGGTGGATGTGACCAAATTTGATGGCGCGGACCCCTCTGGTTGGGTCACCCAAATGGAACATTATTTCTCTTTATACGGCATTACAGATGACTTGGCCAAACTCCGGTATGGTGTTTTCCATCTAGATCAAGAATGTTGGCAATGGTGGCAATGGAGAAAAACTTCCCATCAAGGGTATATTTCTTGGACCCAATTTGTGACTGAGCTTTATGAATTCTTTGACACTGACACCAAACATTTGGGCCATTTGACAAAGTTGAAACAATCAAGAAAATTAGAAGACTTCATAGCTGCCTTTGAGCCCCTGGCTTTTCAAATAGAGGGCATGACTGATGCTTCCTTTCGAGAGTGTTTTATCAGTGGCTTCAAGGAGGAGATTTGGTCCCATGTCCTCATGGCTCGACCTTCGAGTTGGGTGGAGGCTACTAAAAAAGATAAAGAATCACAATAGGTTGTATCCTCTCAAAACCACAAAACCCCCCTTTATCCCTCGCCCTAAACCTGTAAATCCCACTACTCCCTCTGCCCCATTAAAGATCCAAAAATTGACCAAGGCTGAAATGGATGAATGCCAACTCAAAGGCCTTTGTTATAATTGTGATGATAAATATTTCCTGGGCCACAAGTGTAAGGAACAAAAGATTTTTATGTCCATCTCTGAGGATATTTCGGAAGAGGATGTTGAAACTCCCCTTGTGCCTGAGTCACTTGAAATCACTGACATAACCCCTCCCTCAGACCCTCCCAAAGTGG
>JASDQU010011767.1:178453-196864 GCA_032191745.1 Picea mariana
TGCTTATCGTCTAGTTGACTTTGAGGGAAATGATTTGGCGGAGCCTAGAAATGGGCTCTACCTCAAGAAGTATTACTCATAGGTAGGTCACCTTGGGTAACTTTTTGTAACATATGTATAGTCTTTGTACTATTACTGTATGGTTTCTTTTAGTATTATGGATGTGTCATTTTTTATGTTATCTTTTGTCACTGTGGCAGATGTCAATTGAATCAGAGGTGTCCATTGGGTACGCAGACGGTGCTAGCCGACACACTCGGAGGCTTGCCTCTATAGCTTGGGTAATTTTTACACTTCGAGGCTAGTTATTATCTTCTAGAGGTATATTCTTAGGCGAAACCACAAACAATGTCGTCGAGTACAGTGCAGTTATTGAGTTTCTTCATGACGCCCTGTCATTTGGTATCTCTCATCTTCGGGTCAATTTAGATGCTCAGTTGGTCATGTCTCAGTTAAATAGAGTCTACCATGTTCATGATCTGACTTTACATCGACGATTCCTTAGGGTACATCTCTTAGAATGAAGCTTTGATTTTATTACATATTTTCATGTTCCTAGGATATTAAACCAAGTTACAGATACTTTAGCTAATCAAATTTTAGACTAGCATCTCGCACACATATAAAAAGACATACACATAAACATGTAAATACATTTTTAAAGGAAAATATGATCGATAAGACACATAAATACATAAAAATCCATATATAATATCATAATCATCAGAGTACATAGGTGGACGCAAGCGACTCAAAAAATATAACTAGTAACGAGTCATGGGGCTTATGCCCTCAAAAAATAAATATAGGTGGAGCTATCAAAGTCTAGACTAACTAAGGTCAAGGCATGTGGGCCCTTTTGTAATAATCAACAACATTTTCCAAATGCCAAAACAGTCAAACCCATGTCCGTGGTGCCCCCACTACATGAGGTTGCATGGATGGTGGAAGATCCTCAATCTCTACCATAGGGATGGTGCGAGTGAGTGAGGTTCTTTTAATTTCGCTCAACTCATCTCAAAACCCTCTCAACCTCACCAACTGGAAGCTCTCCTGTTGTTGTTGTTCCCCCTGTAGTGGCAGGTGTGACCCTTGGTCGAGGACGACGCTTGTTCCTCGCATAATCCACAAATCGTGAGGGTCCCACATATACACACAATAGACACGTATCTATCAAATACTATGGTATTAAAAAGATGATATATAAAAAAAACAACATAAAAATTATATATGTTTCAAAAAAAAAAAATGATGCAAACTTACCCATCTTGCCTCGCTCCTCGCCTGGAGGTACAGGGATCTCGATATCTCTTGAGAAATCAATCCCAGCATAAGGATAATCCTCTATGGCTGGGATCTTCCACAACAACCAAGCAAAGAAGTCATCATCAAAGGACTCATTGGTCCTTCCACCACCCTATCATGGCAACAACATTGCCCATCTGCAAACCATAGGAAGAGAGGCCTGATGTCCTCGTACCACCACTCGAGGATTGAAACTAGGAACTCTTTCAAAGAAGAAAGAGCATAGAATCGTCCTAAACCTGAAGTTCCTCTACGTCTGCAACTGGCAATATGTCAGTTACCTCTTCATACAATCCAGCAGTGTAGTGCTCCAGTCAAATATATGTGCATTTAAGCATTGGACTGCACATTTCATATGTGCACGAGACGCCTGATGTAGAGACGCAGAACTAGTCATCTGCCCAATAACTAACACAATCACCTGTAGTGATAAATCGATGATCCTGCTTATTTTCACCTACGATCTCGATCAATCTGTACCAGCCTCACAATAAAGTCCTATCAATTCCGATATATTATGAAGCCCCGAAGGAAATGTCTAGAAATTGACTGGTTCCCCTCTTCTAGAGAGGCCAATCAAAAAGTATATATCCTCTGTAGTGGGCACCAGTGACTGCCCCTCTAACATAAAATCTTCTGCATCAGGGTGTCAGTATTCAACCAAGGCATTCAGTAGCCTAGGTTGTGCTCTCATGAAAGGAAACATAAAAAACTTGAGCAAGCCACATTGCATTAACACCACCACAACATTAGGGTCTTCCCCAACTAGTGTGCTAATATCTTCTTGCTCTTGTTCTCTCCATTGCACATACATCTTGCACATGGGAAAATTTTTAGAGGGTTAAGCCTTGCTTTTTAAATATTTTTGCACTCATTGGAGGGTCCACACGGGCTGTTGTGATGATAGTCGTGTGTACATGCACTCTGACATCAGACAAAATGAGTGTACATGCAGGTTGTCATAGGACAGCCCACGTGGACCTAGGGCTGACCTTTTAAAGGCTGATGCCCCCCCAAGAAACCAAATTAAATGCATAAATAAAGAATTAAAAAGAAAAAGGAGGTAGTTTATACTTACTTGGTCCAGACGGATGGTCGTTTCGTCCACTGTAGCTCCCGGAATCACCAATTTTATCAAAGGGGTTTTTTTGCTCCAGAGTCAATTTTGAAATCAACAATGGTGATAATGAGCTGCCAACTTCTATTTATAGAATTTTTGGCCCTTTTTTGTCACTTTTTGTCACGTTCAGGTATCAGGACATTTTTGGGAGTTTTTGGGTCACTTTTGATGGTCCATGGGAAAAACCTCAGATGGTCAATTTGAGCATATAAGTTAGGTTTCCACCCCTACTTTTGTATCTCATTGTCTTTATCCCATTTCCATAGGATATATCCCATTCGGTTGCGACACAGAACCATCATTTGTTGCTTTAGAAGTGTCGTGATTTGGTGGTAGAGCTTACCGAAACATGGATGCCCTAGGTAGATCTTGCTTGCATTATGGTGTCCATGCTATCACTAATGACTATAGGTTCATGAGTCCCTTTAGTTTTTCCTGATTACACATTTGAGCCTCATTTGCATGACTCTTTACCTCACCCATGGGACTCCCAAAACATAACGGGTCTTCTTTTAAGCCCTTTTCAGACCCTCTAAACATGAAAAGATTACCGAGTGATCTTGTGGTATTTCACACTCGTTAGAATGAAATTTGAAGTCATGTCTATCCGGTAGTAGTTTACCCCTTTTTCGGTCTGGATGGTCAACTGTACGAACAAAGGTATACTCTAAGGAACTTCAGTTCTCTAGAAGAGTACTCTCAAGTATAATTTTAACCCTTTTTTGGGCCTGAGGGACTAAATTTACGAAAAAGGATGCCCCATGGAGTCCATAGTTAACATCTTTTCAGACTCCCTAAAATTGAAAATATCGTCGAGTGACCTTATTCTTTCACACTCATTAAAATGGTCCAGAAGAACATTCCCAATGGAGTCCATAGTTAAGCTTTTTTCAGACTCCTTAAAAATGAGAAAATTGACGAGTGGTATTGTCTTTATCACACTCGTTAAAACGGTTTTGAATAGACGTCTTTTAGGTGCTAACTTACCCCTTTTTCGAATCGACTAGACTACTTTCTAAAACGGTACCCCGTCGGAGTCTCCTTTTACGTTTTTTCAAACTCTCTAAATATGAAAAATCACCAAGCTTACCTTCTTTGGGCTCGTTAAACTTACATCAAAGGACATTACCATTGTGTGTATTATTAATCACATTTGCATACCTGCGTATTTGGTCTAATGTCGACTCCATGTTGCTCTCAACTAAACCATCTGAAGCATTCCTTATACGCAAGCCCTGTAGCACTTTGCCTCTACGTCCTGACACCTTTGGCCCCAAGAGGGATTTTATTCGAGTGTCCTTGCTTTGAAAATCAATCTTGTCCTTATGCCTTGAACTTGTATGTTTGCGACACCCATCCCTCCTTTGTAATGCAACATTCTTTCATTCTTTTTTCAAAATTATTGAATAAACAAAAATATCAAATATACCGCAAAAAGAGGAAGGGAAAAGTATTTTCTTTGTATTGGCAACACAATGAGTCGCCCTTGGATAAAGCACATCTGTTTGTTTATTCATCAAACCCTAGGATTTAATATGACCTTAAGAAGTTGTTCCCACTACATTGAGCTATGTCCTCCTTCGTTTGGTTATTCTTCCAAACATATGGAGAGTTTGTGTTGCCTCCTGCCTCGTAAACTTATGTTAATGCCATGCTGCATGAGTCTCATCATTTGTCGTGCTATTGTCTAAGGGAATTTTTTACCAAGCCTGAGTCGACCCCTCTGCAGTTTGTCTCTTTCCCTCATGCCCAGCCATCCTAAAAGTCCAATCAAGTCTTTGTTCGAAATCAATGAAGCCTTCAGTCTGATCATGAAGATTCTCTAGTCCATGACCAATGAGTCATCGAAGACCTATAGGTAGTGAAGTCGTACACTCATATTACACTCCTACCTAATTTTTTAAGATTTTGAACTTGTTGCTCGAGCTCTGAAGACCTCATCTCCAGTCATCAAGCCTTATCAACTTCTAGAAGATGGATACTCTACATGTATATCTTTTTGATTTAGAGATGTAGCTCCACCGTGTATTTCTCGCGGCTACACTTTATATATTTATATGACATGGATCTACACTTTATTTGATTGGTAGCCATGATTTTATTTTATCTCGAGCATGGGTATTCCCACCTCGGTGAGACAATTATTATTTTTCAGATGGCACCTCCCGATTTCTGGTCCTTGGGCTCACTTGTTCGGAACATTGGTGAATATTGTTAATGTATTTCGGCCATCAGATGCTCTTCTAACCTCACACATTAGGGGGCATCTACTATAACCCTAATTTTCACCAGACATGCTTACCTGGCATCAGGCCATCTCAGATTCCTTCTTTTCCAAAACACTACTGAACAACTCTTCTTAAAAACCCATGTGCCCTACTCCATTAGTACACGTGTGTACATGATAGCTGACCCAAGACAGCCCATGTGTACCTACAAAAGCATGGAAAAAGGAAAGTTGCTGACAGAACAGACAACTTTTGGTAAGTTAACTAAACATTTAAGCCATTCATTGTCGGTCACTCGACCAAATACCTAGCTTCTTCTAGCCTATAAAAGAAGGGTTAGGGGTCCCATTTGAAGGAGGAGAATCATAGTAAAGAAACTATACCCGATTAAGCATTTCATTTGTCTCAACTTTTAGCCATCCTTGTGTGCAAAGAAAAGTATAGAGCAAAGCAGTTGGAAGATAGTGGAAGAAGAGCCCAGGTCCAGGATCGAGGAGCAGTAGCTGAATTTATCATTGTAAGGTATCATTGTGAAGTTAATAAAAGAATTTATTTTCCTGTCCTGCCATATGAGACTGTCATTATTGGAATATTCATTTTATGATTGATTAAATCTCTAACCCGTTAGTTCATAGATCAAATGCATGTGGAGTTCTTTGTTTGTCATTGGTGAATGCAGGTCAGCATTGGGAGGAGATTTGTAGTCAAAGAATGACCAAACGCAAAAAAGGATCAACATCAAACACGAAAAATAAGGTACGTCAACTTAATCTCTTGAGCCTTGTATTTATATATGAGTAATGGGGTTTTAGGCACAGGATGATGGTAAAAAGTAAGAATCTTTAGGTCATTTCTGCATGCATGATAAAACCCTTAGTGCTAGTCCATAGGATGGATTTCCCACCCACAACAATGAGTTCACCAGAACAATTTTTTGAAAAATGATAGGTATGACTGCGATAAGGGTGAAGAGAGAAATTCAACAGAACAGGTATCAAATAATGGTGCCAATAAGATCCAGACTCTTTCTTTTTTGTTTTTACTCCTATGGAGTTATTCTTCGATCTCAAGAATATTGTAGTGATGAAATGCCCAAATGTTTAATAGGAAGAATGTGTAGTAATTTCTCAAATCAAATGCAGGAGACATAGTTGTGCGACAATAGATATTGTATGCTCTATTTTTTTTTCCTTCCGAAGGGTTACATATTCAAGGGTTCTACAGACAAGGGTTTTCCCTGTACTATATCTCTTTGATATACATGCGGGGTCCAACAGTAGTACTCAACCCAATATCTCAGGGAACCAACTAAGGAGGCTAGACTGTGCCCTTAGCCATACTACCTGACTACCCAGATACTAGAGAGTATCTTCCCGAGTGTTGTTCTCAGTGGCACTATAGTAGTCATGTGGATGATCGATTTATCTATGAAGGGCTTCAAGAGACCTAGGTTGATCCATATACAGGTGTTGTCTGATGCCCTACCACTCAAAGGGGTACCAACAGGCATTACAAGGGTGGCCGATAGATGTGCTCTTAAGTACCTCTTGTATTTCCTACATGTATGAAGCCCTGACTACAGGTTTATGTGCCTAACACCAGATCTTTGTAGCTTAAATACGTCGGAATATGTCTCTACCCTAAAAAAAAAATTAACCCACAATTTTATGCCAAGGAAGGTGCTCTGATACCACTTATAATATTATAGATATAGAAAAGTATGCAGAACAGAAATAAATAGCTAGAAATGGAAGATGAACAATAATATAACTAGAACAACACCACAATAATACCAAAATGATACTAGAATAACACTAGAAAGAGCACTTTGATTACTGAGAGCAATGTTCACTTGCCTCTTCGAGGGGGAAGCCTCCAACAGAGTAGAGATATATTACAATAATATCAAAGACAAAAGTTATCATACCCTCGACTCCTATTTATACTCAATATGTCTATCAAAAGAACCATCTAGAGGAAGATCCTTCTAGAAGCGGAAGCTTCCATTAGGTATTCTTACATTGGATGTATTCTTCCTTATTGCTAGGCTTATTAATATTGACCTTTATTACATGGAAATATATTATTCTACCTACGTGAGGGGTTAGGTCCTTACAAATCCTTTAAACTCCCTAAAACTGTTTTTTGTACTAAGAAATATTTGAAACTATCCTAGATTTGTAGACATGTGGGCATATATGAGCCCGTTGTTTGATCCTTAGACTTCCCTAGATTGTGATCTAAACTAAGAAATCATTTTAAGAAACGATATTATGATTTCAAACATGTGGGAATGTATGGGCCCTTACAAAGCTTTAAGATGGTTTCAAAAAATTAAGAGGAACACTAGGGGGGCTTTGTCCTCTCCTAAAGATTTTTTAAGGGAGATGAAATGTCCTTTTAACCACCTTTCTGATTACCAAGATCACACTAGGGTGTGGAGGAAGAGCATACTTGAGGGTAAAAAATTAACTTCTAGTACCAATTTAAGTGATTGTGTATGAAAAGCAATGACTTCAACTTAAAATTTTACAAGCCAAATGAGCCATCCATGCGGCAACAAAGAAAAAGAGGAGAATAATGATTCTTTTTACCCCCTAAGTTCCTATGTTAGCTAACATTTTTTATGAGAAAGGAATCTAAGTGGAGTGTAGTTTCCTTACAAAGTGCATGAAATTAAAAATATGAGGGCTAGGAGACCTCAAACCATTCATAAAAACCATTACAATTTCGGAAAATTGGACTTATGTGTGGGTTACAGTTCTGACAGGAATGCAAAGGATGCACAATGTGCAGAGTAATGAAGCATGTTTCACACATAGTGTGCAAAGTGCATGTCTGCAGGCCTAAAAATTTGTGCACCTCCTGTCACGCATCGGGGGAGAAATTTCCAAGTGAAATACTCCTTCCTCATCTCTGAATTTTGACTTTGGCATGTTGGGATAGGCCAATTTTGGTACCTGCAAGGAAAAAAAATCAAAATGAAGTTATCTCAAGGCTTAAACAGGGAGTAATTTGATACCACTCCCTTGTATGGTCGCCAATCTGTTGTGTTGGTTTTTTCACTTGGGTGAGAAAAACCACAATACTTGCATGTTTAGATAAGCATGCTAAACAAGACATAAGTTTGTGAGTGGGTTATACAAACCAAACACATATGTAAAAAAATAAATACAACTAAAAAAAACTAATAAATAAATGTTAGAAAGCTTGAAAAACTTAGAACCATGAAAATCAAACAATGACCAACATATTGCTACCAATGGATCAATAGATTAATAGGCAAAACATAGTAGAGAAAGGCATAGACTTATGAGTCCCCTCTTCTTCCTTGGAGGGCTCTTAAGTTACCTAATTTAGATCTCTTATCTTCATATAATGTAAGAAATGACAAATGGTGAAGAAAAACAATGCATATTCCCTCAAGAGGTGAGTAGAATGGCCTATTGCAATGGTGCTTGAATGATTCAATGAGAAAACAGGATTCTCAAAGAAGAATTCTTGTAGCATAACAATACCTTGAAGATATTGGTTTCATAACACACCCATGGCTCTTATTTATAGCATTCATTTGTCGAAAAATGTAATTGGTTCATAGTGTGAACAAGGGGCCTTTTAGGGCACCCTCTAGCCCTTAACCAACCTCCAAGCTAGATTTCGCTCAGATATGAGTGTCAAATCATGTTGGGGGTCAGACTAGAATTGGTTGAGGGGACAACAAGATCCATAAATGCATCGTTCATAGAAGTTTGCGGATTGTCTGATAGACAGTTGTGCATTTTGCACATAGTGCGTGCTGAGAGTTGTGAGGGCTCACGCATACTGTGCACTGTGTGCACGCTTCCTTTGGTGAATTTGTGAACTTTGATTTTTGACCCAATTATATAGTTTTTTTCCCTTTTGATGGACTTTGGTGTTATTGGTGGACTAATTGTTGTTGGCATTGATGTGTTTCTTCAACCATTGTGTGCAATGTTGTAGACGATTATTCAGTGATAACAACCTGGAACAGTCTGTGAAGATATGTAATCATGAGATAGAGTGGCTATATTAATTTGAGACTTGACCATATTTACACATAGACGATCACCTTCATGGGCCAGAGGGTTTTGATTCCCACTCACTGCATTTTCAGGCATTAGAGGTGCTTGAGGCCATGTTCTGATTGTGTTGAAATGGATTATTCAACACAATGGGCAGTTGAGATAAGAGCCTTGCAACTTCCTCAAGTTTGGGGAATAAGTGGGTAAGGTGATCATCACTACAAACTTTACAAGGAAACTTCACCTTTCGCTTTTATTTATTTCCCTCACCAACATTATTGTTTGATCTGTCATTGTTAAAATTTTCCTTGGGTTTATTATTATTGTTATTCCTCCCACCCTTACGATTATTACCACGTCCTTTCTTTCTATTCCCAACTGATTGTTGGTTACCATTTGGCTTAGACGACGACTGTACATAATGCATATCTGCCAATTGTGTGGGAGTAGAGGACACAAACGAAGCTTAACATGCAACATACTGACTTAGAGATAACTCCTTCAATAGGTGTGTTGCCAAGTCTGCAAACTTAGTATTTGCAGAGCCTATAATTCCATTGGCATGAGGCCCAAGATTTTTTCTAGGGTCATAATTTGACCTCGGTGCATCAAGAAGAATTTCATTTAACATCCCAGATTGAGCATATATGAGGTCCAATTGCTAGGATTTGAAAATAGCTTCCTCTTTAGATGTTACTGTAGATGTAGAAACATACTTCGAAATATAAGGCGATAAATACTTAAGAAACCATTCCAATAGGAATTATGGAGGAATGTAGGATTTAATCAACCTCTTTCATCTATGCCACTCATGGACGTGGTCCACGATATGGGTGGCTTTTCCCTAGCAGAGGGTCGGCATAAGTTTTATGCCAAAATCGTAACGAACCAACAACCATAAGTGGTTGAGAAAGACTAAAACCATCTGATTAAAATTCTCGTATGTTCCCCTGGTAGTTTGATTTACCATTTCATTGCAAACCCCATAAGGGTGTGTTGAAACAATCTCAAATTAATAGAATCAATGTTAAGGGAATTGGAATAGCACCAAAGATGAAAAGTAGCGACGTGATCACCAGGATCCTCACCATTCTTTCCCTCGAATTTCAGAATATCTGAAGGAATCATGGTGGGGACGGGGGGGGCATGATGGATCATTATGCACTGAGTCATTCATTAATCTTGACAACTCCAGAAAATTAAGCATTGCCAAAAAAGGGAGTCAGGGTTGCAGCATCTAAGCTATAGTGGATCAACAAGTGTATACACATCTTATATAACTGATAGGTAGAATATATGTGGAAAAATGTATGTTTTTTAGCTCTGGATTCTTCAAAAAGGGATGAAAAGTCTGCATAGGGAAATGGAAAAAGGCCCTATGTGCAAGATAGCAATGCTGAGGAAAATATTTCTATAATGGATGCCCCCTAATGTGTGAGATCAGAGGAGTATCTGTGATGACTGAAATACATTATAAATAACCCAGAAGTGGAGTGGTAGAGAACTAGCTAGACAAACTCAATTTATCATTACATTATGTATTGACTTTGCATACATGGATGCCAAGAATAAAATGCAGATCCATGTGGAAAATATACCAAAAAAGTGTTCATGGCCATGAATAGGCAAATACAAATGTGGTTATATGCCAAAAGTTTTTATAGTCATGAACAAGGCCCAGTGAAACCAGTTTAAAAAATCAATCTAAAGATATCTGTATACCATGGAGTACAATTTGATATCCCTTGATCATTGAAGTCAAATAGGTACTGATCCAATGAAATGGAAGCAACAACTCAAGAAATCTATGAAAGCTATGGCCACATAGTGATGTCTTCAAGTCTTCTACACTATCCACCAATGGTGCAAGTCTACATCATGTGAATAAATGAGTTGAGATAGAACATGATGCAACCTCATTTGATTACCAATCATTGAAGTATACCGTTAACAAACGTGAGGTAGTCTACCGATAATGAAAGTAGGTATCAAGGCACCGAGTACATCTCTACAAATGTAAATAAAGGAGTTGGTGTCGAACACTTGAGAGATCCATTGATTAGGAGACATTGATGTATTCCTATCTGTCAATGGCGAGAGAGCTTGCCACTAATGACTGCAAGCCTCAAGGTACTCATAAAACCCTAGGTCCCATATCTAGAATAAATGAGATGAAGTCGATGGAAGGAGACCCACTGAAAGGAGAGCATTGAGGCATCTCTCATCAGTCAACATGAGGAACAAAGCAGGAGCTTCATAATTTGGTGGATATCGGACGAAGAACATGTTCATGAACCAACGACCCTGTGTGTCTTTCACATGTGCCAAATGCAGGAAGTACATGAAAAGGACCCTTTGAATAGCAGCCAATGATGAAAAACTATTGACAAAGGCGAGGAAACCACCAATAAGGCTAATGGCATCTAAGACACTTCATGAATCCCAAAGTGTGAATATATGTCTTGCCGTCGAACACAAGGGAAACCACCCAGTCAACGACCAATGATGAAATGTCGATTGTTGGGTTCAAGGTGACCTACCAATGATGAAAGTAGGGCCAGGGTGCATGATAAGACCAAATTATCATGTGATTATGAGACAAACTGAGGGTATGGCCGACATGCAAAGTCAAGATTTATGAGGAGTGGCCGATGCAGGTTGATAGACTTTCTTTCAACAAGAGAATGAGACATATGGTGGATTCCGGTAGCATGGACTCAATGATGTGGCAATTAGATGTAGGAGGCATCGATAACATTTTCTGTAGGGACTGGAAGAGTAACTAGTTGGTAGAGAAAACTTTGTAGCAGGATCAACTTCCTAAGACCATGCTAAACCCAAAATTATGATGACACACAAACTAAATAACTTTGTGCTCTGTTCAAAGGCGACATGACTACTTCCAATTACATTATAGTATTCCCTTCTCGCCTTATTTTTTTTGTTTTTTCATAACAAATAAATGTTATGATACAGAGGAGGGAACGAGTGTCGCAAGTAAGCAAAACTAGTTCTAGCAGTGGAACGTACCTATGCTCAATGCAAGGAAATGCATGCGGGATATGGACACTCAGGGTGATGTTCCCTCCAAGGTATAAGGTGTCAAATTGCAAAGGATAAAAGCAAGGCTCTGCTTGGTTGAGGATGCAAACTACTTAGGCAACGATTTATAACACAAAGCGAGAACCGGCTAATGGCTCAATACAACAAGCAAGGGCATGAGATGAAATCACAATGTAACACCAAAAAATGTCCTTTTTTATATATTTTAGTCTACTTGGTGTGAAAAAGGGGTAAACTTGTGCCAAATAGACATCTTTTCAAATCCAATTTACGAGTGTGAAAAGGACAAGTTCACTCGACAATCTTTTCTATTTTTGATAGTGAGTCGAAAAAGAGATTAATTAGGACTCATGATATTTCAAATCCAATTTTAATGAGTGTGAAAGGGACAAATGACTCGTCGAAATTTTCAGTTTTTGGACGAGTCAGAAAAGAGCTTAACTAAAACATATTATTGGGAGTCCACAGGTAATAAGGCAATGTGTGCATGAATGAGAAATGAGGCTCATTGTAAAGTCACGTATTGAATTATAATGTACTCCCGGTCCTAAGGAAAAAACTTGGCATGGGCACTAAATGACAAAGAGGTTCTAACTAGGGTACCCATGTTTGGTAAGTTTCTACCATTTATTAATGATGTTATTAATAGCAGATGGAGGTTTATGCATCACAATAAATGGGTTCGTACGTAAGGCGTAAAAAGCGGTAGTCGAAGGATAATGCAAAAAAATGCATGATGGAGTAGATACCTATCTTATATGCTAGGTTATGAATATACCTACCCGAGGAGATGAATGACCAACCATGACATTGAAATCCACAAGAAAATTGAGTCAAAACTACAAAAACCAACTTAAAACCATTCTTGAATTAGTCCATTAGACAAAGTAATAGCATAAAACTATATCAAGTGGGTAAAAAATGGCTTATAAATAGTAATAAAATCAAAATTTACCGTATCATTTTCATTTTTACCCAAATAGTTCAATTTGGACTAAAACACTTCTAGAATTCAAGCGACGATCACATGAGCAATAGGAAACATAATCACGCACTGTCTGGACCAGGTAAATGTTCATCCCATCCTCTTCAAATTCAGTGGTTTACAATTTTGAGTTAGGTTCTATTTTGTTATTTTTTAAGGGCACAAATTGGGTTTTTCGGTATACAACTAGTTATACGCCCCTGTGTGAACTATAGGGGGCATATATTAGGCCCTACCCATGACTGTTTGTATATAAAACGCATATACGTGCGCAAATAGAAAAAAAAAAATGTTTCTAACTCAAAAATGATTTGGTTTTTTGCAGGATGGTTTTGGAATGGAGAGAGCGAGACCATGAGGAGGTAGATGAAGTAGTGGATTTAGATCTGGTGGCTCAATAAGATTTAAAAAGATGTGGTTTATACAACTTTTGGGCTCTCAAAGGAATGAGGGCCCAAGTGAGGTTGTTGGAAATGCTGGTGGGCTATTGGGATCCCAATAGTGAGAGATTTATCCTTGATGGACAACCATTAAGGATCGAAGTAGAGAACATCTACTTCTTGACTGGACATTCATGCGAAAGAGAGGTTGTGGACCTCAATTCATGTGGGGCGGGGAGTGGGATGAAGGTCGAAGAATACATTGAGCCCCACTGTGTTGTAGGGACTCCCATGGTGGGAAGTCAAATCCCTATCCGGGCTATAGGTAACCTCATCCTGAAGATTATTGTGCTCTTGCTTGCTAGGATCATAGGATTAGCCTTGTTGCATCAAGCATCAAGACCATTTATGTTTTACGCACTAGAGTGTGCGAGACCCACCGTCTACGACTGGTGTACCTCATTGTTGACCAACATGAAGGGTCAGTTGATATATTGCAAGAAGGGGGGGAAACAAAACTTTAGGTTTTCCTCTATCCTTTGAAGCTTCTTTTTCGAGCGAGTCCCAGGTCTGAGACCTAGAGTGGAGATCATTCCTTTAGGACCACGTGATCTGGCTATGCTGCGATGGATCGAGGTCATTAAATGGTAGGGGGAAGGTAGGGTGGTGACACCCTACAATGATGATTTTTTCTTTTGGTGGAGGAGACAATTCATATCTTGGGACGACTATCCCTATACGAGAATCGATTTCAGAGGAGATCCTGATATTCCACTTCCACCAGGAGCTACCTACGGTGCCATAGGTAAAAGGTTTTTATATATTTCATTGTTTTTTGTATTTTTGTATTGAGGAGAAAAAAAAATATTTTTGGATGGTGTTTTAAATATTAACTCAATACTTGTGATTTCATATGTGGCTCTGCAATGGCTAGAGGGATTCCTATGACATAGGAAGAGGCAGTGGGAGGAGAAGCGGAGAGAGTCCTATAGAACATACAGGGTAACCTGTCTCGTCTGACACAGAGGATTCCTATGGTTCAAGTGGAGGATCTACCTGAAGCCATGCAACAGTAGGCTGTTGGTGTACCTAGAGCATGGGTATGACTCTTTCGGAATCTCGCAAACGTCGTGGTTTTCTATCATGATACACATCTAGCGCCACAGGTGTAGATGTCATGGGACATGTATATCGACTGTATATGTATTTTGAGGGTTTTAGCCCCAATTTTGTAATATAAACACCATATGTTTTGGAAATATATAAAGAGGGATCTTCGGCTTTAATCATATCTTACAATGTGTACATTGATTTAATGGTCTTCTTTTCTTTATTAATGTGAAAAATGCCAATTTAAAACATAATTAGTGTAGGCATTGGATACATGATTAGAACATCTAGGAATGTGGAAGTATGTAATAAAATCAAATTTCCATTCTAAAAGACGTACCCATAGGAATCGACCGAGTAACGTCATATCACGCACACGGTAACATCCGTTCAACTGACATACGACTAACTAAGAATCCATGCAAACCTCTAGAGAGCGAATACCATCTGAGATAGCATTGTGCAAAAGTTCTATGACAGAACTATCCTAAGACACATGGAGAAGAAGAGGACATGTCCCATGTTCCATATGCCAGTGTAGTTGGCAGTTTGATGTATGCAATGGTCTATACTAGATCGGACATTGCACATGCAGTGGGATTTTTGAGTAGGTATATGTCAAAACCAGGGAAGGAGCATTAGACAATAGTAAAGAGGGTCTTCAAGTATTTGTGTTGCACTACCAATTATGGATTGTGCTACCAAGGAATACCAGGATTGGACAGAGTGGTGGACATACATGGATTTGTTGATGCAGACTGGGCTGGAGATCTAGATCGCAGAAGATCTACAAGTGGGTATGTGTTTAACCTATTTGGAGGAGCAATCAATTGGATGAGAAAAATATAGGTTGTAGTGGCACTCTCAACTACAGAAGCTGAATACATGGAAACCACTCATGCAAGCAAGGAAGCAGTATGGTTACAAAGATTGTGTTCAGGTATTCGGTTGGTACAACAAGCAATGAGATTAGATTGTGACATTCAGAGTGCAATATTACTAGCAAAGAAGCCTGCTTATCATTCGAATACAAAGTATATTGATTTTCAGTATCACTTTGTGAGAGACATGGTTGAGGAAAAGAAAGTGTTGTTGGAAAAGGTTGGCACTTTGAAGAATGTTGCCAATTCATTGACAGAGTCTGTAAGCATAGAAACATTCTCCTGGTGTAGAGTAACAAAGGGCATTTTTGCCTTGGATTTTTGACTATATAATATTGGGACCCCTGAATGAAAACAAAACAACAAGTGGGAGAATGTTGGGTATGTGTTATATTCTTTGCATGTGTGTGTGTGGGTGCATCGGATTCAACAACTGCATCTGATGATCCCTTGTAGTAGTGCTTTGTTAGTGTCATGTGTCGGGTTCTTTCCTAGGGGGGTCTTAGGGGGGGGGAAGAAATGCCCCCCCCTTGGTTACGTGCAGCATTCGACACCGGGCGTAGCCCGGGGAAGCACCCCGAATTTTTCTTTTGGGCGGTTTTTTCTATTTTTAGCGGTTTACTAAAAATAATCCTGGTTTTAGGGATTAGGGTTTTGGTATCTATGGAATACCTAAAACCATTGTATATATTGTATAGTGAATGGTGAAATTCAATATAATGAATATAAGAAAGGTTTTCCTGGTTGACGGTTTCCAGTATAAATCTCTATGTACTATGTGAATGAGTCATTGATTAAATTCTATTTTTCTTAAGAATATATATGCATTGCTTTAATTCATAGGTTTAAAACTTATAGATGTGACACTTATTAATTGCTTCAATGCAATATTTAAAGATGGTGGGCCATAAGTAACCGACTTGCAGGATTTTTTGGGTTGTTGCAAACCCGGATAGTTGACCACCACAAGCCCCTTTGCGGCAGCCATTTAGGACTAACTCGGCTTCCTCGTGAGTTAAGAAATGACGTAAGATACTATCTATTCCTCGGCGATACAAAGTATCGTCAATGATGGTATAATTTTTGGCTTGGTATCTAACTCATCGTCGATCATCTCATGAGAGATGATGAGTGAACTTCTAGGTTTGAAGATATCAAACAATGTCTCCATACTAGGCGTCAGACGACGAGACAAGGAAAATGTGTTCGTCTGCAAATGAATCGACATGGATAAAATCCTTGTCTAATCGTGGGAAATCGGATATTAACTCTGCAAAAACTAGTGACTTCTTGGACTTGGCTGAATCAAGGTCAAGATCAAATTCTTGTAATATGACAATCCATTTATTATATTTCCCTCTTATGATACGCCTAGTGAGGACATATTGAAACGAATTAACATCAGCAACTACAGTAGTTTTGAAAATAAATATATAGTGTCATAAATGTTGGACTTCATGAACAACAACCAAAGCTAGCTTTTCAATGTGAGAGTAATTAAGCTCAGGACCGACTAAATTTAGACTGAGATAGTAGATGACGTGCTCATGGATCTCATCATCCTCCTAAACTAGAACCATACGATTCGTCTCTTCGGATGCGGAAATATATAACAAGTAATCTCTACTGTAATCAAGATATTCCAGTAGAGGAGTCGATACCAAGGCTTTCTTTAAGGCGTCGAAAGACTTATGGGCTCGCTCATCCCAAATAAATGGGGTGTCTTTCTTCAGTAGATGCATGAAACCCTTAGTGATATTGGCATAATTCACTATAAACCGATGTAGAAAGTTAGCTTTCCCCTGTAAACCTTGAAGTTGTCTAATTGTGCGCGGGGGAGGAAATTGAAGTATTGCCTCAACCTTAAGAGGATCTACCATGATCCCAGTCTCGGAAACTAAAAATCCTAAGAGACAGCCAGACCTAATGCAAAAGATGCATTTGTGAGGGTTTAACAGGATTCTATAGTAACGACATCTTTCAAAAAACAACCAAAGGTGTGTGACATGATCCACTCTCTTGTGAGAGTAAGCAGCAAGATCATTGAGGTAATCTTCGACTATATGCTTGAGATCGTGAAAAGTGAAAGTCATGGCACGTTGGAAGGTTTCTCTGACATTTTTCAGGCCAAAGGCATTTTCCGGTATGCAAAAGTACCCCAAGGACATATAAATGTCGTCTTGTGTTGGTCCTTATGTTTGATTTGGATTTGGTTATATCCTAAAAATCTGTCCATAAAGGGAAATATTTCACTTCTCACACACTCATCGAGAATATGATTAATTAAAGGCGTGGGGAAGTTATCTTTAGGAAAAGATTTGTTCAGGTTATGAATGTCAATACACACACAGACGGTTCCTTGCTTTTTATTCACAGAAACAAGGTTGGATACCCATTCGGTCAAGGGAACCGGGTAGATGAAGCCGACATTAAGTAGCTTCTCCACCTTTACCTTAATAGCGGGGGCCTTCCTAGGATTAATAGCTCTAAGATGTTGTCAAACAGGTTTAGCATCTAGACAAGTTCTAATTTCATGTTCGACAATACGAGGGTCGATCCCTGGTATCTCTTCATATGACCAAGAAAATACATCGTGAAATTATTTGAAGAGGTTGGTGTAGATCAGAATCTGTTCTGGCGAACAATCTGCACCTATATTTACATTCTCAATTTTTCTAGGGGTACGAGAGATGTCAATTGAGATGGTAGGATAAATACTTTCCATATTTTCTTCGGCATAAATACCGTGCGTATCAAGTGGAACTAGGGCGTGACTGACTATCTCACTCAAGGTAGATAAAAAATTATCTTGCTCAATTCTATCATGTTTTGGGAGAAAATAAGATCAATGATGCATATCATCCCAAGGTATCTCGAAAACATTCATGGATTCAAGGATGGCTTCATCCGAAGGCAAAGTATCATCTAAGAAATTATGTGAAAAAGATAACAAAGTGGCCCATATGGGCCTAAGAGCGGGATCCTCCTCGTCTGTCTGCTAGGTAACAGAATCGGGATCGGTGGAAGAGTCAAGGATAGCTTCTTATGCAATCTCCATTGTCGATAATGGCATAGCCATTCCAGCATGTGAATGACCTTCAATCAACGAAGTCGAAGAAGGTAGGGTCCAAGGATCATTAAAATAGGAAGTGTAAAAAGGAATGGACCTCTCTGTTGAAGCAGGCCTACTAGACATGGCATAAACGTGTTGCATCAGTGCCGAGAAGTTGAAAGTACCCATGAGGGAAGAATACATTCCGACATCGATATTCTCAGTTGCTGGCTGGGAATTGTCG
>JASDQU010011768.1:24637-52510 GCA_032191745.1 Picea mariana
CTCTGGAACACTGACTGGAATATATATAAATCATCAGAAGTTTTTCTCATCGTCAATATCATCATCCACAACAAGGAGATGGAATGGAATCATCATCATATGCATCAACATGGATTGGAATAACACTAATACATCATCATCATCAATAACATCAACAACAACAAAAACAACATCACAGCACAAAGGCTAGAGAAACAACATCATCACAACACGAAGGCTGGATCAACAACATCATCATCATGGAGCAACAGAATGAGGTAGGTGTTACAACATTTTTTGGTACTCTGACAGTCCCTAAGGAGCTACCCAAGAATCATAAGATTCCCTAGGATATAAAATCCTAATGGAGCTACCACATGGTACTCTAACGGTCGTCCTTACCAGACCTTTGGGATCTTCCCAGGAATCATAAGATTCCCTAGGATTATAAAAATCCTAACGGAGCTACCACTACTGACCATAGCTAGCATATACATGCACAAGTACTCTAACAAACCCTCCTTATCGGACCTTCGGGATCTGTTTAGGGATGATCAGTCCCCTAGTATGTAAAATCCCAACTGAGCTACCCATTGTTGGTCAGGATACCATAATATCATCAGCATCACTCCCCCTTTCGAGGGAGGTCCTTTCGGACTATACCAAGCTTGTCTCGACAGTGCTCAAACTTTACACGAGACATAGGCTTGGTCAACACATCTACAACCTGTTCATCTATGCTAAAATATTAGAGCTTTATGGCTCCCCTCTGCACCATGTCACGAATGTAGTGATACTGTATTTCTATGTGCTTCGACTTGTCATGGAACACATGGTTCTATGTCATATTTATGTAGCTCTAGTTATCACATAGAATCACAGTTGCTTCTATCTCCAGATCAAATAAACTTGTCAACAACTTCTGAAGCCATATGGCTTCACAACTGGCAGAACATGCAGCAATGTATTCCGCTTATGTTGTGCTGAGAGCAATACTAGATTGCTTCCTACTCTTCCATGAAGTCATGGTTGACCCCAGACTGAAACAACATCCTGAAGTGCTCTTTCTGTCAAAAACACTTCCAGCCCAATCTAAATCGGTATAACCAATCAGTATGAAGTCTTGATCTCCATTGTAGCAGAGACCAAAGTCGAACGTACCCTTAAGGTATCTCATCACATGTTTTGCAGCAACAAGGTGAACACATCTGGGCTCTACCAGATACTAACTCGAGGTGTTCACAGCAAAACATATATATGGTCTGGTGTTCGTCAGATACATCAATGATCCAATGATTTGTCTATATAGCGTAGCATCAATCAATTCTGACGAAGTATCAACCAGGAGCTTCAACTTTGTTTCCATGGGTGTATTCATGGATTTACACTCCAACATATCAAACCTCTTCAATATTTCAATAGTATACTTCCTTTGGTTAAGGAAGACCTTCTCTGGGCTCTGCCAAACTTTGATACCTAGGAAATAATGCATCGGGCCTAGGTCTTTCATCTCAAATTCTACAGTGAGATTCTTCTTACAATCAGTGATGAGCTTTTCTTCTCCAGTTAAGAATAAGTCATCCACATACATCAATAATATAACAGGCTCATCATTCATAACCTTGAAGTAAAGGTTAGAATCAACTTTACTCTTGGTAAATCCCAAGCTCTTCAAGAAACTGTCAATTCTTCCATACCAAGCTCTAGGATCTTGTTTCAATCCGTACAGAGCCTTCTTCAACTTGCAAACATGTATCTTTCTATCTTCAACCTCAAACCATTGATTTTGTTCTATGTACACTTCATCTTCAATGACACCATTTAGGAAAAAAAAATTCACATCAATCCGGTGTAACTTCCACTTCATCTTAGCTGCAAGGGCTATGATGGTTCTAATTGAAGTGTATCTAGCTATAGGAGAAAACGTCTCTTCATAATCAATGCCTTCCTTTTGAGAAAAGCCACGAGCTACAAACCTTGCATTATATTTCTCAATACTTCCATCAACAACATGTCTTATCTTGTATAGCCATGTTTTATCTTGTCAAACCTGGTACATATAGTACATCCCTCATCTTCATTGGGGTCCCTGAATCAAGTTTGTAATTGGACTCTCCCACACCTTTGATGGGGTATTGATAATCATCTCCAAGTGTAACTTTCTGGGGAAATTTCTTTTCTGTAAGGTTAGAGAGAATGTCTCTTTGACCTGTCATGTGCTTGGAAGCACCACTATCTATGAGACAAGTATCCTCACCAGGTGACACTAATCCTGAGAGGGGAGAGATTAAGACATGGTCTTCAATCTGTTCTTCAATCATCTTTGTGGGTGGTTCTTCATCTTCAACTATATGGGCATGGTGCCTTTTTTTTCTCTTCTAGCTGGAAAATTCTTAGAAATATGTCCCATATTATCACAATGGTAGCATTGATAAGAGGAGAAATCTCTTTCTCTTATTTGACCTTTCTAAAACATTTGGAATCTCCTTGTAGGGTGAGATTCTTTATGAGAGTTGTTGAATCTCTTTAGGGAGTGAGATTCCTTATGTTGATGAGTCTCCTTCTGGAAGTGAGACCTCTTCTTTCCTCATTTAGTATGAACAACTAGGGCTTGATCTTCATCTTTTGATAGCACTGCTTCTCAGTTGGCTACTCTTGCTTATTCTTGAACACATTCTTCCCATAGCTATAAAAGTGGAGTTTATCCTTCCTTGCACAGATGGTTTGGATAAAGGCATCTCAAGGTCTTGTGAGACCATTAAGAGTTATCATTATGAGTTCATCATCATCTAGGGTGTCTCCAATTGCTTCTAGTTGTTCCTTGAATTGAGAGATTCTAGAGAAATAGTCATGGATTGTTTCTCCTTTCTGCGTCCTTGAACTTTTGAGTTGATTTCTTAGATTCATCTTCTAGTTGATGTTCTTTATGTTAGCACTAGGATTTGATCTTAGACTGCTAAAGAGAAATCCTAATACCCATCAATAGATTCCATAATTTGGTAAAAAAATTGTAGAAGTTAAGCTCAAGTGCAATAAATATTCAAAGAATTATATTTAAATATCAGCACAAAATCTCCAAGAGGTATACACCAACAAGCAAGGCTTGAATAACTTCAGATCAGTTTTTTTGAATTGTAAATGAAATATGGAATACTAAATGAACATGTAATACATGCATCAGATCACAGCAAGAAATTATAAGACACATATAACATAAATTCTCATCAAAAGGAACCTCCTAAATAATGAGAAATAAATATTTGATAGCACTTGCACCAGTAGATAACAACAAATCCTTTACTGTGACATTTGAACAAGTAATGGAGATTAATCGTTCACCAATAATCCACATCAAAGCAAGATTGAATACAGAATATGGTAATAAGAAAAGAGATTGATCTTTGATTAACCAAGAGTCTTAAATATGATATATACAGTCATGGAGACTTTACACAGTTGGTTGCAAAAATAGTATAAGTTCCCGTCTCTAGAATCACTTGAACCCCTCTCTTGACTCCTCTCACCCATTAAATAGAAAATAACATAAAAAATATGCTTGGGAGGTAAAAACCCATCTCTTCCATTGGATTCTAGGCCTTGGAGATAGGTGGCAACAATCAAAGAGACAAGGATCCAACAAATTGCTAATTTTCAGGAAGTTGTTGGAATTCATTAATAAATCTCAAAACAAGGCAAATATCTCAAAACTATGCAAAACATAGAGTTTGCAGCGCATTGGTGTTTAATTTTATCTCTCAAATGTCAAACTGGGTTAGGCTGAGTTTTGGTCAGCAAGTCAACAAGACTATCATTCTCCTCAACAAAAAAAATTAGAAAAACCCACATCGTCGTTTTATAGTTATGATAAAATCTTTAGAAGAAGCTGCTACAGGAAATGAGTTTGCAGCACCCGTGTCTGCCAATTCGCAACAAACTGGTGTTTTAATTATATCATTCAAATGCCAAACTGAGTCAGGCTGAATTTTGGTCAGCAAGTCAATGTCATTATCATTCTCCTCCACAAAAAAATTCATAAAAAACCCACATAACCGTTTTAGAGTTATGATCAAATCTTTAGAAGCATTTGCTATAGGAAATGAGTTCACAACGCCCCTCTCTGCCAGTTCACAATGCCAATGATAAAACATCAAAAACCCTTCTCTCATCCTTTAAAATAGTATGAAAAACCTCATGGAGTACCTGGTAACCCCAAGCTTGATGTGGATGTCATACAAATTGAATAGATATGTTTGCATGTTATCCAAGCTTCAACCTCCTCTTTTGTGAGTTCACAACACCGATTTCAAACATGGATTACACACTTCAAGGATGTTGTTAGAAGATATGATGACATAACTCCTAAATAATGGTTAAAATATAGACTCTGAAAACAATAAAATCCTTTTGAAAATATCCTTTAATGTAATGATGAGAAATGAGACCAAAAGGTACTTGGAGTACGTTGCGAACTCTCCTAGTGAGTTGGCAGCGCAAAAACTTGACTTGACTTGACACTTGAGCAGATAGATAGTGACAAAGGGAAATCTTAGGTACAATTTGGAGGTGTGATATGTCAAGGCCATGATAAAAAAATCAAAAGTGTGACTTGTGAGGGTTTATACCTTGTCATGACAACAATCACATGACTCAAAATTTAGACCAAGACTAAACATAGCCTTATTCATTTTGGAACCAAAATTACTTTTATGAACACAACCTAAAGGCTTCAAAACTTATGTTCTATGAACCCTATGACTAAAAATTCAAAACAAAGAAGACATGTTGACCCATACAACCTTATGTGTTAACATCTAGCTCCAGAAGGGATGGCATGCTCCCTATGAGCTGCCAAGAATATGCAGTTCCAGTGCCTTATCCATTGGGATATGGAGTCATCTGTGCAACCAACCTCTGTAACACTACCAAAATCTGCCACGTATTCAAGCAAACTGATAAACTTGGTGCAAACTAACCTCATACTGAAAATCTGATCACATTGTGCAAACTTGAAGAAAATCAAATGCTCGGGAAGCGAGCTTATTACCTATGCTACCCTACTCTATCCAGATCTCTAATTTGCTCAAGTAAATGCAAATTTCCACAAAAACCATTCAAGTAACTTCATGACTGAAATAATCCCATCTGTGCCACTGATTGATTGATAATAACATAAATATAACAATAGAGCTATGAACTCCTTCAGAGAATCATATTCACCCACAAGTGCCAGTGAAATGATGAAATTTGAAATCTTCAAAATTTTTGAAAGATATGACTCCAATAAAGCTATTATTGGATCCTCAAAACCAAGATCACAATCATGTTGATTCAGAAAAGATGACTTCCAATACATACATTCCCCTTTGTTGGGAAAGAGGTGACCTCCTTGTTCTTTCGATATCAACTTTTGATCATCAAGAGTAACAATTTCCTCTTTAGAACAATGATCATATGATAATCGTATAGTAGGAGTTAAAACATTTTGATTGTGATCAACTATAAATATATAGTTATCTATACAACTATCCTTTACTGCATGCTCAAAATGATTTGGAAAATGATCATAAGCATGATGTACATTCATGTCCATGAAAAAATCCGAAAACAATGAAGAATTATGTTCCAAATCTGAATCATACTTACACTCTTCTTGTTGTTCCTGTGCATGCAGATCTTCAGGGTAAGCTTGATCTTGAATCCTTTTGAAAACTCCAATGTTCTCCTCGACTTCTTCATCATCCTCAAACAATTGTCTTAATGACGAAGATTTCCTTTCTCTCAGGAAAAGGACAAGATCAGGATGTTGAGCTGCTATGTAATAAACCATAGTTGCAGTTTATGAAGGTCAGATCTCCAATGGCATGTTATGATAAAAATTGTGAAACCTCTTGTTGAAGATAGCCAGAGCTTCATATTTTCTTCTCCTCAAAGTACAAAACTTGGTTAAGTGTTGATCAAAAGACTTGTTCTCTCCCCGGTATCTTAAAAATGCATTATATAACTCAAACCATGAACCAATGGAATCAGCTCCCAAACTCTTAAACCACAAAGCAACATCCCCAAATAAGGATTTGGAAAATAACCTCATGGTAACATCTTCAAATACTATCTCAAATTGATTGACAAAGTTCTCAAAGGCTCCCAAATGCTTCTCGACAGTGATATGATCTTCTCCAGAAAAATGAGGAAGATACTCAAAGAAATTAAGAGGGTAAGGATGAAGGTGAGATGGAAGCCTTAAAGGTTTAAAAATTTTATCTCTGATTCTAGTCTGAATATCAGTGGGATGAAAATGAGGTTTAATAAGTTGATTTCAAGGTATAAAAAATACTTTAGGAGGTAAATCAGCCTCATGATTCCCATGACTATAAGGTTGCTTAATTTCAGGAGGGATTGAGATATGAACTTCATCTTTCTCAATAGGATGAGATGAAGAGACATGAGCAACATCTACAACATAGGAAGAATGGAGACCTTATTCTTTCAAATAGGGATATACAAATGAATGTTGATGATCATCAGAGTAAAAAAAGAAAAGGATAATCCTTCTTATATGTAAAGGGAAAGACAGGAATTAACTAATGAAAAAGACCAAAATTTCATGGAGAAAACTAATGAACCGAAACCTAGATTTTCCCTTATGTATTTTCATCTTTCTGTCAGCAGGATCCTTCCTCCAGTGGAGTCTTTGATTGTGGAGTCGCCAGGTAGATGATTACAATCAATTTTTTGTGTCCCTCTCTTGTCTACCATCAAGATTCGGATCTATGTAGTTCTCCCAGGGAATATTTCTTCACTTTCGTCCCCAACAACGGCACCAAACTTGTTAGAAATAGGAGATGCTCTTAGAATACTAAAGAGCAAGCCTAATATCCATCAATAGATTCCATAATTTGGTAAAAAAAATTGTAGAATTTAAGCTCAAGTGCAACAAATATTCAGAGAATTATATTTAAATATCAGCAAAAAATCTCCACAAGGTATACACCAGCAAGCAAGGCTTGAATAAGTTCAGATTAGTGTTTTTGAATCATAAATGAAAGATGGAAGACTAAATAAACATGAAATATATGCATCAGATCACAACAGGAAATTCTGAGACACATATAGCAGAAATTGTCATCAAAAGGAACCTCCTAAATAATGAGAAATAAAGCTCGGATAGCACTTGCACTAGTAGATAACAAAAAATCATTTATTGCAACATTTGAACAAGTAATGGAGATGAATCATTCACCAATAATCCACATCAAAACAAGATTGAATACAAAATATGGTAATAAAAAAAGAGATTGATATTTGATTAACCAAGAGTCTTAAATCTTATATATATAGTCATGGAGACTTTACACACTTGGCTGTAAAAATAGTATAAGTTCCCTTCTCTAGAATCACTTGAACCCCTATGTTGATTCCTCTCACCCATTAAATAGAAAATAACATACAAAATATTATTAGGAGGTAAAAACTAATCTCTTCCATTGGATTCTAGGCCTTGGAGATAGGTGGCAACAATCAAAGAGACAAGGACCCAACAAATTGCTAATTTTCAGGAAGTTGTTGGAATTCATTAATAAGATTGTTGACAACTCACTGCATGAGGTTTTAAATGAGCTAAATCTTAGGTGCATGTGTCCTTTAGCATCTAACTAATCTCTGATAAGTCATTCATGTTGATGAATGCAGCTATGTGAGACATTCTCCATCCTACAAACTTGTGAGGTGTGGATCATTGCATCTATGTGAAGCCTTTCTCTCATCTTACAAACCTAAGAGAAATCCCCTAATAAGGGTACGCAGTTCCTGCCTGAGATAGAACTAAGAACGTAGAGATGACATCCTCCATTCAGAGAGTTGAGAAGAACTTCAAATGATTATCCAATGCGAAAGGTGATCTGTTGAGTTAGGACCTGCATGTGGCTAAGCACAAGGTGAACATGTGAAATCCCAAAGTGTTGGGTGCATCGTCATGAGAACATAAATGAAGATGATGTATTAGCCTCCTCTGAGCAGCAGATTTGACGAGAAGACTCCAGATGATCCTCCTATGTGTGGTATTGAGAAATAATATCTGTAGAGCGGACGTTCCTATGGACGAGCAAAGTGAACGTGTGAAGATCTGGTTCTTCTATGTAATGCAGTGAATCAGAATTATGACATCCCTATGGATGTGCGCCTAGTGGATGAGCATTAGTGGGTGTATCAGATCCTTTTCCATATATTTTTTAAGAGTCAAACCTACATGTAACCCTAATTGTTATGTAAAGGGTATAGGTCGGCCCTACCTTAATGTCTCTAATAATAAATGCAAAAGATAATTATTATTGTTAATATTAAGTATAATAATAATAATAATAGTAAATATAAAGTGACTTAGAGAGGTCATCCTTGTTGAGCCAATAGACATCTTTGTTGGTTGGACAAGTCTAATATAAGTAAGAGATGATTCCCCATTGTGGAATCATATATTCCTTGTGTGTTTGGAAATTTCAGCAAATACATCTACTTGGGAAAAGGTGCGCACCTGTCTTGAGTGCTAGCCTTCTAGGGATTAAGCACCCTCTTGTGTGCTAGGTCATTCTCGGTGGTGAAAGGTATTTCTCTTGAATAATATAGCAAAGGATTTGGCTGGGTTTTCTTCCCTTGTTGAGAAGGGTTTCCCAAGATATTTCTTGTGTTCTTGTGCATGGTGTTTCTTCTTGTGATCTTGGTTGTTGCAACATTTTTGTTTATGGTTAGGACATGATAAAATGAAATGAACTACATGCTTAACCTAATGCTTATGAAAATTCAACATGTTATCAAAGCATAGGTCTTGAAGATCCCATTATACTAGCATTTTCCAGCTCCTTCTCTCACTCATTCGCAGAAATAGTACGACCCTCCTAGGGTTTCCTAAAAATCCATACAGCCTCCTTTTCTAAGAGCTTTCACCACTCAAAACTTGAATGCTTGGGCTGAAAAAGACATAGAAGGGTACGGCCTCCTTCAGCGTACCTTCAGCAAGTCTTAGATATAAATTTGGGGCATTTCAAAATTTTGACCCTAAGGGTTTCTAGGGTTTCAACAAAATTCTACAGAAAATTCTGAAGCATATTTCTGAAAATTTCTTAAAGAATCTCCACAGCTTACCAGGGCTATCATATTTATTAAAGGCTTATTTTTGGTAGTCATAAGCCCAACAAAACCTTAAAGTTCTAGCCTAGCCTAGCCGTTAAGTTTTCTAGCCTAGTTGACAAGGGTTTGTGAAGATGAGAAAATTCATGCTGCGAAGTAAGATCACTACAAAACTCCAAAGAAATGAAGACATCAACGTCTCAGCACTCTCAGGTATGGTTCCTATCAATGAAAATACTTAGCTAATTGACAGTGGTGCCTCCAAGAACATGACCGGTATTAGAAATCATCTAACACACTTTGTTGAGAAAGAGACACATCTACATGTTGTCCTTGGAGATGATGCCAGATATAATGTGAGAGGAGTTGGAACTTCTACTTTCCAACTAGATTCAGATATGCAGCTTAAACAAGAAGAAGTTCTATATGTACCTGGAATGAAGAGAAATCTTGTCTCTATTTCGGCTCTTGAAGACAAAGGTTACAAAATTACTTTCTCATAAGGAAGAGTTCTTGCATGGCACAAAGACTCTCATATTAGCTCTTCCAAAGTGATTGGTGTCAGATAAAATAGCTTCTACAAATTGACCATCCAACCAATTCAAGCCTTATTACATGACGTTGTCAGCTTGAGTGAGTTATGGCATAGAAGATTTGCTCACATTCATTATAGAGCTCTTATGGCTCAGGGAAAATGATAACAGGTCTACCAGAGATCCAGATCCAGCATAAAGGTGTTTGCAAAGGTCGTGCCCTTGGAAAAAATGTTAAAGGATCATTTCCTAGCAGTGACAATATATCCAAGGAAATCTTGGACTTGATACATTCAAATGTATGTGGGCCAGTGACTGTTGCATCCTTAAATGGGTACTTGTACTATGTACTCTTCATAAATGATCACTGTAGAAAAACTTGGATTTACTTTTTGAAGAACAAGGATGGAGTCCTTGCCAATTTCCAAGAATTCAAATCTCGGGTTGAAAATCTGACCGGAAAGAAAAATAAATAAAAAATAAAAAATAAATCAAAGTATTGAGATCAGACAATGGAGGAGAATACACCTCAAAACAATTTAACAATTTTTGTATTGAAGAAGGGATCAAGAGGGAGTTCATAGTTCCTTACAACCCTCAACAAAATGGGTTGTTGAAAGGAAAAACATAACTATCATTGAGGCAACTAAAGCCATGATACATGATCACATTCTACCTAGGACTCTATGGGCAAAAGCATGTATGACAACAGTGTATGTTCAAAATCGTAGTCCTCATCAGATCTTGAAGAACATTACTCCAGAATAAGCTTTCACCAAAGTGAAACATGAGATCGGACACTTCAGAATATTTGGATGTCCGATGTACCTTCATGTACCCAAAGAAAAGAGATCCAAACTAGAACTTTCAGAAAGAAAGGGTACATTTGTAGGATACGGCGAATCCTCAAAATCATATTGAATATACATCCTAGGTTAGAGACAAATTGAAGTAAGCAAAGATGTTACCTTTGAAGGAGAAGTAGCTTTCTAGAAACCCAGAGAGGCTCAGATGGAAATTGATAGCGAAATAATACCTTCTCCNTTAAGTTTTAGATATTGAATTTACTAACTAAAGAGGGATAGGTGACATACCATTTAAACGCCACTTCCTCTTGCCATTGCCATCCTAGCTCCATTCCAACGCTCATACAATGATGAACCTACAAAAGAATGCAACCAACCAAAGTGATAGTAATAGCATAAACTCAATATAAATCTATGTATGTGATCAAGGAATCATTCAATAAAACACAACAAGATTTATAGGAAAGAATCATATTATTGTATCATATTAAAAGTGAAAGAGAGATTACAACCGTGGCCTTGATGTCGTAAGGTCCCTTCCAAGAATTCTGAGAGCATCGATCTGATAATATTCACAATCTATCTTGACAAAGTGGCTTATCTAGCCAAGATAACAATCTCCAAAGCTCAATCCAATCCAAGCTAATCCAAAAAGCTCCAAACTCCAAAGCTAACCTTCTCCATGAGAGATCATCTCCTTTTATAATTTGAAGAGGATAAGGTGAGGAGGTTAGGATGATCCCACTAAATCATGAAAGAAATTAAGATCCAAACCATTCGGATGCCACCTCACCATGGAAGTTTCTCTTCTATAAGCATCGAGAAGATGCTCGTGTTTCCCACGTTTGATCATTTTCGCACCCTACCTATATAGCACCCTGCGAACACTTCGCGACCTAGCTATGGTGAAGCCTGCGAAAATCAGGCATTTTCGCACCCTAGCTATAGTGCAGCATGCAAAAATCCTCTTTAATAGGGTTTTTACAAAGGGAAATGCAACTTCTTTTCTCAGGAAAATTTCTTCTCCCTTCCTTCTTCAGGAACTCAGTCCACTGACCCCTTTGAAGGAAACATATAGGTTTACATCATTAACAGTCATAGGAATGACGAAAATAATGTGTAACACTCCCCCTTCAGCAGTTCAGAGGGAGAAAGATATCATTACAGATGAGCCAACAGCTCCAATTGATCGAGTTTCTCCAGCAAATTCTGATGCCCCAAGCAACATACCTAGAAAATCCATAGTTGGACATAAGAGACCTGCTTGGGCTCGTCAAACTTTAGAAGAAGCAGAAGGACATAAATCTACACAAGGAACAACCAGAGAAAGCAAGAGACCAAAAATATTCTCAAGCTACCTTTCATCCACGACCCACATTATTTATTCAGAGCCATCCTGTCATGGAGAAGTCGCGTGTGAACAAGTTTGGAAAGATGCCATGACTAAAGAATATAAATCTATATTAAAAAATGATGTATGGGATATTGTTCCAAGACCAAAGGGAAAGTCTGTAGTGACTTCCAAATGGATTTACAAAATCAAACATGTTGTCGGTGGAAGCATTGAAAAATACAAAGCAAGATTTGTGGCTAAAGGATTTTCACAAATAGAGGGAGTTGACTATGAAAAGACGTTTGCACCAGTAGCCAGATATACCTCCATTCGATCTATCATTGCACTAGTTGCTTCCATGGGATGGAAGCTATATCAGATGGATGTAAAGACAACTTTTCTCAATGGTGAAATTGAAGAAGAAGTTTATATTGAACACCCATAAGGTTTCATTATGCAAAACGAAAAATCTCATGTATGCAGCTTGAGGAAAGCCCTATATGGCTTAAAACAAGAACCACGTGCTTGGTACGAGAAAATGGATGGATTTCTTATGAGTTTAGGGTTCAAAAAAAGTAAAGTTGACCCAAACTTGTATTATCACATTGATGGCAATGAGTGTCTAATCTTAGTCCTATATGTGGATGACCTCTTTCTCACCGGTTCAGAAAGACTCATTGCAGAATGCAAACAAGCCTTGACTGCCAAATTTGAAATGAAGGATTTGAGCCTAGTGCATTATTTATTGGGACTAGAAGTATGGCAGAGAAAAGATGAGATTTTCCTAAGTCAAGGAAAATATACTATGGAGATACTAAAGAAGTTCAAAATGACAGACTACAAATCCATGCCTACTCCAATGGTAATGGACTTAAAGAAAATGAATGACATTCAGAAGACGTTGATCCACATCTATATTGACATCTTATTGGATCTTTGATGTATCTAGTTAACACCAGACCAGACAATTTCTATGCAATAAACGTGCTTAGCCAGTTTATGAGCCAACCAAAACAGACACATTGGATAGTTGCAAAACACGTATTGAGATACTTACAATGAACAATTAGTTATGGCCTAAGATATGCAGCCAATGTATACTTAATCTTGGAAGGATATGCTGATGTAGATTGGGCAGGAAGCGCAGTAGACAAAAAGAACACTTCAGGTTGTCGCTTCACTTTAGGATCATCCATGGTTTATTGGTGTAGCAGAAAACAAAGTTATGTGGCTTTAAGTACGGCAGAGGCAGAATACATTGCACTAAGTGTGGCAGTTTGTGAAGATGTATGGCTTCGTAAACTTTTGACAGACTTATTCGATCACGAGATGGATCCAACGACTATTCATTGTGACAACCAGTACTGTGTAAAGCTCTCTGAGAACCCAGTGTTTCATGACAAATCGAAACACATTGAAATCAAATATCACTATATCAAAGACATGGTGCAGAGGAAGATAGTACATGTACAGTATCTTTCTACTCATGAACAAATTGCAAATATCTTCACTAAACCACTTTCCAAGACAAAGTTCAGGTATTTCTGTGAGAGACTTGGCCTGATGGAAAATGCCTCCCTAGTTGAGAGGGAGTGTTGATGAATGCATCTATGTGAGACATTTTCCAGCTTACAAACATGTGAGGTGTGGATCATTGCAGCTATGTGAAGCCTTTCTCTCAGCTTACAAACCTGAGAGAAAGCCCTAAGAAGGGTATGTGGTTCTTGCCTGAGATAGAGCTAGGAACGTAGAGATGACCTCCTCCATTCAGAGAGTTGAGAAGAACTCCAGATGATTATCCAGTGGGAAAGGTGATTTGTTGAGTTAGGACGTGCCTATGGTTGAGCACAAGGTGAACGTGTGAAATCCCAAAGTGTTGGGTGCATCATCATGAGAACATAAATGAATATGATGTATTAGCCTCCTATGAGAAGCAAAGTTGATGAGAAGACTCCAGATGATTCTCATGTGTGTGGCAGTGAGAAAGAAGATCTGTTGAGCGGACGTGTCTGTGGACGAGCACATGTGAACATGTGAAGATCTGGTTCTTTTGTACAATGTAGTGAATCAGAACTATGACATCCCTATGGATGTGCCCCTAGTGTATGAGCACTAGTGGGTGTATCATATCCTTTTCTATATATTGTTCAAGAGTCAGACCTACCTGTAACCCTAATTGTTATGTAAAGGGTCGACCCTACCTTAATGTGTCTAATAATAAATGAAAAAGATAATTAATATTGTTAATATTAATTATAATAATAATAATAAATATAAAGTGACTTAGAGAGGTCGGCCCTGTTGAGCCAATAGACATCTTTGTTGGTTGGACAAGTATAATATAAGTAATAGATGATTCCCCATTGTGGAATCATATCTTCCTTGTGTGTTTGGAAATTTCAGCAAATACATCTACTTGGAAAAAGGTGTGCACCTCTCTTGGGTGCTAGTCTTCTAGGGCTTAAGCACTCTCTTTTGTGTTATGACATTATTGGTGGTGAAAGGTTTTTCTCTTGAAGAATATAGCAAATTATATGGTTGGGTTTTCTTCCCTTATTGAGAAGGGTTTCCCAGGATATTTCTTGTGTTCTTGCGCATGGTGTTTCTTCTTGTGATCTTGGTTGTTGCAACATTCTTGTTTATGCTTAAGACATAATAAAATGAAATGAACTACATGCTTAACCTAATGCTTATGAAAATTCAACAATTTGAACCCTCCTTGACAGGTGGCAACCTCCAAACAAGGCGAATATCCAAAAATTATGAAAAACAGAGAGTTTGTAGCGCAAGTTTGCAACGCACTGGTGTTTTAATTTTATCTCTCAAATGCCAAATTGGGTCAGGCTGAATTTTGGTCAGCAAGTCAACAAGGCTATCATTCTCCTCCACGAAATTTTTTTAGAAAAACTCACATCATCGTTTTATAGTTATGATCAAATCTTTAGAAGTCGTTTCTACAAGAAATGAGTTCGCAACACCCGTGTCTACTAGTTCTCAGCGCACTGGTGTTTTAATTATATCTTTCAAATGCCAAACTGGGTTGGGCTAAATTTTGGTCAACAAGTCAATGTCATTATCATTCTCCTCCACACAAAATTTCATAAAAAACCCACATCACCGTTTTAGAGTTATGATCAAATATTTAGAAGCAGTTGCTATAGAAAATGGGTTCGCAATGCCCCTGTCTTCCAGTTCACAGCGCCAATGATAAAACATCAAAAACCCTTCTCTCATCCTTTAAAATGGCATGAAAAACCTCATGGAGTACCTAGTAACCTTGAGCTTGATGTGGATGTCATCCAAATTGACTAGATATGTCTGCAGGCTATCCAAGCTTCAACCCTCCTCTTTTGTCAATTTGAAACGCTGATTTCAAACATGGTTACACACTTCAAGGAGGTTGTTAGAAGATATGATAACATAACTCCTAAATAATAGTTAAAATGTAGGCTCTAAAAAAAATAAAATCCTTTTGAAAAGATAT
Organism: Picea mariana; assembly: GCA_032191745.1. Classification (NCBI taxonomy): domain Eukaryota; kingdom Viridiplantae; phylum Streptophyta; class Pinopsida; order Pinales; family Pinaceae; genus Picea; species Picea mariana. Next base: position 39,890 of record JASDQU010011768.1, read on the forward strand.
TTTAATACAATAATGAGAAATGAGAGAAAAAGGTACTTGGAGTACACTGCGAGCTCTCCTAGCGAGTTGGCAGCACAAAAACTTGACTTGACTTGACACTTGAGTGGATAGATAGTGACAAAGGAAAATCTTAGGTACAAGCTGGAGGAGTGACATGACAAGGCCATAATAAAAAATCAAACGTGTGACTTGTGAGGGTCTATACCTTATCATGACAACAATCACATGACTCAAAATTTAAACCAAGACTAAACATAGCCTTTTTCATTTTGGAACCGAAATTGCTTTTATGAACACAACCTAAAGACTTCAAAACTTATGTTCTATGAACCTTGTGACTAAAAAATCAAAACAAAGAAGACTTGTTGACCCATAAAACCTTATGTGTTAACACTTTCCTTCATACATTCTGGTTAGGGCATCAAACATTTATTTTGGAGTTTTCTTTGAATCCATTTGAGGGATCAAGTGATCTTTAATGGAGTTTGCACTGATTCTTTTGGCCTTAACCATATTCTTTTGGTACTTTGCTTTAGCTGCAGTTTCTTTGGGTTTTGGTACATCTTCCTTTATGAATTTTGCAAGGTCATTCTCTTCAAGAATGAGTGCAATCCTATACTTCCAGGCATGGAATTTTTCCACACCTTCTAACTTGTCAACAAGCTTAGTGCTTGCATACATCTTGACTTGGAGCTGGGAAAATGACCAAAAATTGAAAGTGCTCGGAATTTAAATATGAACTTACCAGGAGGTGCGCTTAATTGAGGTGAGTAAGCTGGTGCAGTTAGATTTCAGAAAGTCCAAATTTTACCCCTTCAAACTGAGCCTGTGGAAATCTGGATTGGTACTTCTAGTATTGGTTCCGGTTTCCTGGTTTTATGGTTTTCTGGTACCAGTGAAAACTAGGGTTTCACTTTCCAGGAGTTCTGTCCACTAGAAAAGTGCACTCAAGCTGCCAAAGAGTTCGTTAGGCTAGGGCACACTTCCTTGATGAGTTTTAGGTTGAAATTCCTCTTCAACAAAAATCCATAATTTTCTTGTACGACAACAATGACGTTTTTTCTTATCCAGTGAAAGGTGCTCTCTTCAGCTTAGCTCTGATACCATGTTAAGTTTTGAGCTATTATTAGGTTTCTTTGAAATTTACTATATAACCATAGCATAGGTAGGGTCACTGAGAGAAATACAATCACAAGATATGTAACATTTATCTTGGGAAACCCTCATGGGGGAGAAAAACCAACAAAAACTTCCTTAATATAGATAGCCAATACAGTGCCAAGACAATAAACCAAAGCACTAGAGAATATCCAACACTGAGCAATGTGCCTCTCTCTTCCTTCTTCCGGCAACTGGAAACTGCATCTTCCTTCAAACTTGCGCACTAGATGAGTGAGTTGAGTGAATGAATACATGAGGTGCTAGCCTCTCTTATTTATACTAGTTGGTTGGTGCTAGGGTGGTGTATCTTCACTGGGCAGGGCCAAATTTTTTACTTAGTGGCTAAAACCACTTTAATTAGCCTAGGGGTTGACTTCTTGATTAGCAACATATAATTAGGGTTTGACCAATCCACAAAAGGGGATTTGGTCATTTACAAAGCCCGACATGATCAATCCATAAAAGGGGATTGATCTAATTAATAATGACTCAATAATAAATAGAATACTCTTTGTAGTTACATTATTTCAACAGAGACTTCATCCAGTTTAGTAAGGAAACCAATTTAGTATGAAATTACACTGGAGGATTCTCTGAAGGATGAGGCAATTTCTCAAAACAAAGGTGACTGGCACATGTCTTCAGGTTAAATACCAAGGCATGTAGTGAGATAGGCTATACAATCAGAGGGAGAATCTTCTGTGAACAAAGTATTGATCTTGGAGACAGATCCAAAAGGTGGTAGAGGTGCCAAAATTACTTCCCTTTCTAAGAGGGAGTGTTAGAGTTTATAGCTCAGGAGGTCTTCTTCCTGTTATGATGCCTAACATGGGGTGGACATTAAAAGAGATCTGTTCTACCACACCACGAAGTCTGCTGATCAAATGATCTAACTAATCTGGATTTTGTACAAGGCCAATTCCAGCTGGTGGGTGGGATGGAACTCTCTGCCCACTAAGAGCCAGAAGAAAGGTGTCTCTCTAGGAATATTAACTCTATGTTGTAAAGTTGCATGTTGTGTAATTTCTTGAAATTTAACAACACTATGCAATGCAATGGTTTGTTTTGCTAGTTTCAATCTCACGTCTAGTTTCACCCCTTTAAACATACAATGAAAGAAAAGTTGATATTCAAACTCTTGAGAAATTAGTAAAGTTGTATTTGGATGGGTAACCTTTCCGAGAAACAAAGTTATTCATTGCAAGTCATAAAGGTGACAATTGACACTGTGGATACAAGTCACTGAAGTGACAATTGATACGATGCAATGGCTTATTTCATTGTTTCACCCCTCTAAAAATGAAATGAATGCCAAGTGAACCATGCTAATAAAATAAATATAACAATGATTAGAATGAAAAATCAATCATAGTGATTGGACTTGAAAACTAAAAGTTATACATGATAATAATTAAACTTTGGATATTATGAAGAAAAGCCCAAAAATTAGGTGGGAGGATTATTATGTAAATATTATTCTAGTTGTTATGGCTTCACATTTGATTATTATATTTAAAAAAATTATATTAGCAATAAATAAAGGTGAGTATTAAGATTAATATTAGTCATAAGTAAGGGTAACAGATTCATGAAGATGGCACTGGTGGGGTGTTAATGGAAGGCATGTTGGCATGTCTTAATGTTTATGTTGGTTGCTAACCTAGGTTTTTTGTTGAGGTGCATTTTTTTCTTTGTTTCTAAGTAGCTTAAGGTGATGGACCTCGAACTAGACCTTATTGATGACATGTCCTATGTCCACACATCATTTTTAGATCTTGAGACGAACTCTTGGAAATCTGGCAAAGTCAACGACCATTCAACATGGATCTAACAAAGGACTCAAGCTTTATGGGATACAAGTATTTTCTGCCAAATGGAAATCATCAGAGGGTGGAAAAGGCTCAGACAAATCCACGCGTAGTTGGATCAACTGATTGTGCACATCAAGTGCCTTAAATTCATAGGCAGTGATCAGAATATGGTTGTACCCCATATGACTTGCCAATTTCTAGGCCAGCTTAGAGCCACTTGCTCATCCAATGGTTTCTATATCCCCTTTGCATACTATCTATGTTTTTCAAGCCAAGACTACCCTTGGTAAGAACAAATGAAAACAAATTGTATTAGAGTGAGGCTAGAGAGGATCAAAATGGTTCTGGGTCAAGATGTTGGGATGGAGAAGGTATAAGGATTGATGAAGCTAGCTATGGTTGGTCAATTTATGGGGAAGACAATGAAGGGTCCTTCATTGCAAAACTAGATGGAAAAAATTGCTAGGTTATTCCCTTACCTTTCACCAGCTAATGAGGGGACAAATTTTCTTTGAGATACTATGTGAGTAGGATGTTGACCGAATTTTATCTCATTCATGACTTTGGAGGCCTTCAATTTTGTGTTGAAGCAATGGACTCTACGAGAGAGCTCGTAGTCATCCAACATATATGGGTTCTTCCCCAAGTTTTTCACTATAATTATGGAGCAAGGATTCTCTGTTAGCTATTTCCAATACCATACAAATATTTGTAGCACTAGAAAAAGATGGCAAGGGAAATGGTAGAAATTGACCTAAGGGACAGTCTTTCGACATAAATGGTGGGGTTGGTCCATCATTCAAAAAATGGACTATTGGAAAAATGCCATTCCATTTCACAACATGTCACGAGGTAGGGAATATGTGGAGAGAATGGAAAGCCCCCATTTCAATCTCTCAATTTAGGAATAAAATGTGGATTCAAAAATTCAGGGGACAAAGTCCAAAGTTTCATAGAATGAAGATACAAATTTGGGCCATCTTGTGGAAAGTGCTCCTTCAATTTGTTAGGAAGTCGATCCATCATGGGTTCCTATCCCATGTTCTCATGCAAGACTAAGTCATCTACATCCAATTCTAAATATGTTGTGTTTCTCTCAGAAGGTATGTTGTCTCCTCCAAAAGATTTTATACAACCATTTGAAGATCTTTATACCGTCTCTCCTACTTTAGGTGTCGGTAGCAATGATGATTCTAGTAGGATGTCTCCCATCCTTACAATACCTCAATATGATAGATTTATCGAGAGTCTTATAGCTCAATCCTCAAAGCTTGTTGATCCTACCAGGCCAGGGAAGGAAGCTTTAGTTTCAAAGGAGGAAATTTTGAATTCCAGTAAGGAATATGGTATGAAAAAACCTTATAGGCCTCCTCTGCAATATTTCTACCAGCTTCGTCCTCAAAAACCAAATTCAATGGAGGATAAAGGAGAAGTTGAGGGAGGACTTTCCATGGTATCATAGAAACAAAAAACAGTAGGAAGAAAGTTCGGATCTCTTTAGCAAATTCGAAAGCATCCAAAGAAGTTCTAGGGGGAAAGCAATTGACCATTAGTGGGGTTCTTAGAGCAGAAAAAACCTTGAAGGTGTCATAATGATAATTATCTAATTGAATGTAAGATGGATTTGGGATGCCTTTAAATTGGAAACCCTCAAAAGAATGTTTTCATTTTACAAGCCAAATACAGTTATGCTTCAAGAAACCTTGTATAGGTTTTGTTATAGCGCAAGTTGTAGGTTGGGAAAAGCCCTATCCAACCATGGAACAAGTGCTACAACTTGGGAATCCTATGCCCAATGCCACCTTGATGTAGGTCCCGCACTTCAAGGGTGACTAGGTCACTCTAGGGAGGCGATCTCGGTGACCCTAGGGGGATTAAGATGAAGATGGAAGGAAGTGGAAATGGACCCCCTAGAGGTCATCGAATTCACCTCCCTAGAGTGACCTAGTCACCCTTGAAGTGCGGGGCCTACATCAAGGTGGCATTGGGCATAGGATTCCCAAGTTGTAGCACTTGTTCCATGGTTGGATCGGGCTTTGCCCAACCTACAACTTGCGCTATAACATTTTGGCATTTTTGTCGAGGAGGATTTTGAATCCTCTTCGTACCCTAATGACACTTTGGTAAGTTATCCCAAATCCTTTCCCTAAGCTTACCTGGTGACTCCACCCAAGGGATGTTCCCTTTCCACCCTCCTTGATGAGTTCATCTTGAAGTTCATATGGTGAATCCACCTTCCCAGAACCCTCCTTTCCCCAAACCTTTTCCCCTTGGGAAATTCAAGCCTTCCAAGGTTTACAAAAGAAGGCCTCTTCTCAAGTCTCCCATTGTTAAAACCCTTTTCCATAAATCCCTTCCCCTTGCTCCAATGGCTCGCCCTTGGGCAAGAGACCTCTACAAACCCCGCAACATGGCCAATATCCAAGGTTACCCTAACAAGATGTCAACAGATGTCAACAAGTGGTTGCCAAATTTCTCAGGAAACAATGTGATAACTTCTGAAGACCACGTTTATGTCATGGGATAAGATATGGATAATGCAGGTATTGATCACGAAGATGTGTCCATGAAACTTTTCGCTTCATCACTGATCGAAGAAGCTCTTGATTGGTTCAAAGGACTCCCTGATAATTAGATCATGACCTATGATACCTTTTCTGCTTTATTTAAAAACAGATGGTCAAGAAAATCATATGGTCAGGCACTTGCAACTTAGTTCAACCAAATAAAGAAAAAGGAGAATGAAACGATAAGGGAATTCATTTCAAGATTCGACAAATTGTACAATCAAATTCCAACAGATTATTGTCCTTTAGCATCATCAGTCCATCTCCTTTACATGAATGCCTTTGAAGGGAAATTTTGATACATTCTTAAAGATAAAAATACCACGTCGTTGGCAGAGGCTAAAGAGTTCAATATCGACATTGAAGACAATCTCCTTGATTAAAAAATAAAACCTTTTAAGTATCCTCGTAACAAGACAAAATCAAGGACGAAGGTTTCCAACAACATTGTCCTTGATCTGATTGCTCTCTTGACTGAGAAGATAGACCAGATGAATACTCAGTTTTTCCAAGTGAAGGATCAGCTTATGAACCATATGAATACAGTGGAAAGAAATCAATATGCTCCCAGACCTCATTTTGCCAGACAGCAGAGAGATGCCACCGGTTGGAAACCAAGACCTCAACAAGAGGCAAAGGCCCCATATACTTTGAAACCTGTTGGGACAGTTGATATAGAGGCTTGGTATCTCCCATTCCAAGAACCCCATAGGGAAGATGAATGCCCCCGAAAAGACGAATATTATCTTGATTATATAAAGTTCACGATTTGCAATCTCAATGACGAACATGTTACTCAAGAACAGATCAATGAATCCAGAAGAATAGGAGAAAGAGAGGGGAGAATATGGGCCTTAAATAAAATAATAGACGATCAGAAGAAGGAATTAAGGAGGAGGGAAATTCTAGTCTACAGAAGAAAAAATACATGAGCCCCTCCGTCACAGCCTGATACTCTTCTTCCACCAGCAGAAAAGGTGGCTCCACCACCTCCACCGTCGGTATGTGAGTTGCTTCCTAAGCCATCTCCTACAGATGACATCCAATTGAATATAGATGTTGCAAACACGTTTGGAAAATTGAATATGACGGTCCCAGTGACAGAGATGTGTAAGATCCCTTATGTGAAAAGGGAAGTTTTGAGGATATTACAGGTGCCAGCCGAGAAGGAGGATCTTCCAATCATATTAAACACTATGTATCTGGATCATCCAAAGGACAAGAACCCGCCTTTCTATCTCTCATTAGGCATGAATGGCCTCCTCTTGAACAACTTCATGCTTGATTCAAGTGCCTCAACAAATGTCATATCTTTGAAGGTAATGAAACAACTTGGTTTGAAGACAACCTGACCTTATGGAAATGTTTGTGGTATTGATTCAAGAAGAGTTAAGGTCTTGGGAGTATGTGAAGATGTTGAGGTATTTTTGATAGATTTTCAACATATCAACGTCCTCATGGATATATTGGTGATCAATGTCCCTAATGCCTAAGAGATTCTCTTGTCAAGGACCTCCTCCTCAACCCTTGGAGGTTTCCTTAGTATTAACCTTACACATGCATATATTCCCATGGGCGATGGCGTGTATGAGATCCTTCACAACAGGGAAAAGAAAGACACATGTGATGAATCTGAGGGGGCCCAACTATGTCAGTGAACACTACCATGATATACCTCCACATATTTTTTAGTATGATCCATTTGAGTTACCCTTCATGCAGGAAGATGCAGTGGAAATGTTTCTACCATGGACGGATAAAAAGAAGGTTGCACAATACCATAACAAGGAGTCGGAATCTATTCATATTATACAAAGGGAAGATGAGAAAAGTGAAGAAATCGTCAAATATACCGTCCACACAAAACCTCCATACGATGAGAATACACCTTGCACATATTTCAATGAAGGAACTTTTGTGCTCATGTGGGACAAAAGAAAGGGCAAGCCCAAATATGAACAGAAAGACCATAACTCATGGCTTGGACCTTACATCATCAGAAAGAAGTTTGACAAAGAAAGGTACTATCTGATAGCATTAGATGGGAGAAAGATGCCACTACCAGTAGATGGGTCTCTTCTCCAACCTCACATCCAGGTCACATGACTTCTTCAGGGCTCGTGCCCCAGGTAAGTAGGTAAGTCATTTTGATTCCCTGCATTTTCATCTTGATTGCTCATACTAGTTTAGATGCATTTCATTTTCATTTTACTCTACTTTCATAATTGATTTCATGCTTAGTTTAAAAAAAATCGAAAAAAATGTCAAAATTTTGTTTTCTAGTTTACTGGGTTTTGATATGATCATATGAGAACAAGGATGAGTAGGCCATCCTGCACTTGAAATTTTGATGTTTACTTGCAGGAATAGGTCTACCAGGAGATGTTGTGGTTCTCATGTACTCTGCGGTGAGCACATGTCCCCAAGTAGGAGCCCCGTTTTGTGGATAACTAAGGAGATGATGTCTCGAGGCCCTCAGGTTGCAAATATGGAGTGTCAAGAAACTACATGACCGACAGTACCACCTTGCATAGATGGAAAACCCACTCACCACCATAGATGGTCATAGGTTTACAGATGGCATCCACCACACCAGTTGGCTTCCGGAAGGTAGTGGGCATTGTTCCATGAGGTACAAGTCAGTATTATGGTGAGCATCATTTCAATACCTAAGCCATTTGATTATGTTGTATCTTAGATTGCTCTAGATATGTGCTTGGACATTATGCCTTCTTCCATGCTTCACCTTGGTGGTTGACATTGTTCCCTAGTAAGTGGTCTTCTTTGGTAATGGGTTTGTTGCTAGAAAATCCCTTAATGATCCATCATATCGCTACCGACCATACTTACCATTTTCCATCATTATTCCCCTTCATTTCCTTATCTCTTGGGATTTTAGGGTGTATTGACCCAAGAAGGGGTTGTCCATCATTCTATGGGAAGAAGGGGCTAAAGGTCTAGAGGGGTTGGTCTTGGGTAAAAGATTAAATCCATATATAAATCTTCCAGATGCTTCGCCCAGGGATCACCCAAGAAAGCAATAAAACACTTATCTTTGTGTAAAAGGGACCCACAATATAATAATAAAATGCTTAAAAGGTTAGTTGAAGGATAGGAGGTCTCATCACGAGTCGACCTATCACGTCCATGGATATCTAGTGGTATGACATTGTCATTATTTGGTCACCAAACCAGGGCAGTGACTCTTAGTTGCATGGTTGAGAGAAAGGGGGTCTCATCACGAGCCAACCTTCTCATTTATATTAGGTGTTTGTGGGTGACATTGCCACCACCTGGTCACCCCACTAGGGCAATGACCTTCAATCTCTCCTTATGCTATTATGAAATAAAATATAAAGAAAGAAAGATAAAAGGAAAATGATGGTCTTGAAAAAAGTGCATTGCAGACGAAGGTACCACACACCCTCTACAAAGGCACCCATGAATGAGACATTACAACCTTCAGTGTATCATGATCCCTATGCCCATTGAGTCTTGACCCCATCCACCTCATACAATTTACATGGCTTAGAGAGGGACCTCTTGGAGGCTCTCCTTGACCTAGGGAAAGATCTACCCAATAGGACACCTCATCAACCCTCCCATACTTCAGCTTGACAAGTCCCATAGTGTCTTTGAGTTGTTAATTTTTTGATATATTAATCTTTGATGCACATGATTAGATGGCTTATTTATTGATTGGATCCACTTATCATGATTTTATGACTTGAGATCCTTGGGGGGCGTGTTCATTTGTCTTTGCAGGACCTAGCTGGTGGACGGTTTTGGGATAACAAACCTAGCTTGGGCTTCCATGGGGCTACAAGGCCACAAGTTGGATGCAAGGGACCCGCACACCATATGAGAGAGAGATGACTTGGACTTCCTTGATGATGACTTGGATAACCTATCCCACCCATTGCTTGCCAAACGATTTTCCCAAGAGGGGTAAAACGTCCCACTTTTGAGCATGACGTCATGATAAAGGGGATAGGGCCTGGTGGTGAGGTGCCACTTATTTGCACTTGGAAATTTTGATGAGAAGAGGGTCTTCACCTATATGCTTGACACGTGGGCTTGGGAGGTCATTCCATGCTTCTCCAACACCAACGACCTCCTCAAAGTGGCAAAAAGTTCCTGATGAGATCACTTAGATGCTTGACACATGAGATCTCATTTTGAATCATAACTCTCCTCTTGTGAGAGGCTTTGGTTTGAAATTCTCAACCTCCTTAGCTCTTTTATCTCTTGTGCACTTGTGTATGGCTTGTTAGCCTATGGCTTACCTTTACCAATCATTAAGTCTAAATTGTCACCTATATTTGTATTATTCATTTAGGATATTAGTAATATATCCTCAAGTGATGACTAATGAGTTAGTTAAGATTGCCTAGCCTAGTCATCATGCATGATTTTAGGATCTAAAGCAAATCTCTCTATGAGGTGGCATCACCCATTGTACTATAAATATGTAACATTGGAGTGAATAAGTTATGTGTTGGCTATTATGCCTTTTCCACCATGTTGTTGTTTTTGTCTCTAATTTATTGTGCTTAATTTCTTCAATTGGTATCAGAGCTTGGTTGGGCTTAATCCCTCACGGGAGTGCCTAGGAAGATGAAATAGATTGGGATATGAATTTCTGTACATATGTAAAAGAGTAGATTGTGTTGCCTGTGTGATTAATTAGTGTGTGTGACTATGTGTGAGAATTAATTTTCTGTGTGATTGTTGGCTTTAGCCGCGGATGTTATTGCTACATTGCATTTGTTGTTCAGTCGTTCGCTGGAATTTGTCGCTGCTGTTTGGATGTCGTTGTTCTTGTCTCAAATTTATTATGTCTAAGTGAATGGAAAAACGAAAAATAAAAATTCCATATCTGTGAGCTCGAAACGAGATCGTTGGTCTTCTTTGAAATAGGCAATCATTGTTGCTGGCCTGTTGTTTGATTTATGTTGTTCACTGAATCCGAGGTTCAAATTGTTGAGAGTTTTCTCGTTGGATACGAGCCTCCTTTTATTTTTCTTGTTTTTTGGTTTCCTGCAAATAGATCCGCCTGTGTGAAGGGGGGAGGCTTCTTGATTCTTCTTCAGATCGTTTATGCGCCATCAATATTTTCTGCAATAGCGAATCCCTCGGCGCGGGTTCGAAACCCTAGATCGACTACCACGACACGGCCGTTCTTCAGATCGACTTTCGCGGGTTGAGGTAAAAGATATTTAATTCATGATGAGCATCGACAGTCCAGAAGTGGGTTGATTTCGTTTCTTTTACATTTTTCTTTAAAGAGGAATTTCTGATTTTCCATGAGAGATGGAGGAGTTTCCTGCATGGCGTCGCGACATGTTATGGAACATTTCTCCACCTCCGAGCCCTTTTTTGGGAACAATACTATCAATAGCATTCACGGATTCGACATAAAGTCAAATTCTGCAAAGTTCTCGGATCAGGAGCTTCAGGAAGATAACAGGAAGATAATTGTGCATGGAGGAGGTTGTTGTGCACGTCCAAAGTGTTGATCGGATTGTGCACCTGCCTGAGCACCAGAGCTGTGAATATCAGATCGTTGTTGCTTGAATATCGATGAATCGTTGGAGGATATCTCATGTTGAAGATCGGTCTGTTAGAGATCGGCATTATTGTTTGTTGGAGATCGGTCTGTCAGAGATCGGAATCATTGTTTGTTTGTAACCCCCCAATCATGGATACATGCCGTGTGGTTTCAAGTGGAATAAGGCACCGATGTCATGAAATTGTTTGACTCGCGATGGCACCGATGTCAAGAAATTGTTTGAGTTAAAAATTGCAACAGCAATGAAAATACTCCAGTAATCTGAGATACACACAGTTCTGATACACAATCTATTTCTAATCGGTCGATGGGAAGGAAGTGACCTGAAGACATTTGAGATATCGGCAATGTTCCGTGAGAATCAAGTCGTGTTCTGAACCAGGGAAGTGGGAGACAGAGAGGTAAGATGCAGACTTAACATTTCTATAGGCATTTTTCACAGTTCGGTATTGAGTGCAGAACACTCTAAATTATTGTAATCCGCCCCAGTCAATTATTGGAATTCTAGTTGCAGCAATAATTTGATTATCATGTTTCCCATATTCAATTGACTATGGCACATAGTTGTGTTTGATAATCCTATCAAATGATTACATTAGTTTTTTGGTGAACGGTTTCCTTCTTTCTCCGCTGGAGCAAATCTAAGAGGAAAACAACCTCCTGAAAATTGGCAAGGATGCGTGCTCTCTCCTCATTAGTCACAAGAATTGTTTGTTACACTCTTGAATAGTGATTTGTAGCAACCTTAATAAAATTGATTCATTTTTTTGGTGGTGAACTTGTCTTGGACCCGTCCTGAAATTTGAATAAGGGGGTCTAAAGATGTTTGTTGTTGTGTGTGTCTTGGTAAATATTTCCATGGTTTGATGGTTTTTTTTTTTGTGTCTAGTTTTGACACTTGTAACCAATTGCATAACACAACACACACAAAGTACTAAGTCTAGCAGTTACAATCAAGAGCATATGATTGAGCATTTACAAGCGATCAAATCATATCAGTCAAAGCAATAAAATCAAATTAATCAAAGAAGAAATTAAAATCGTTGTAGCAATGGACACATCAAGCTCCTAATATTCAAGGAATCAAAACGTCATCAATGCAATCAACTTTGAAGATCACTTCAACTTCAACATCAACTACCAGTAATGTACTTGCAATAGTTCCTTTTGTAAGTGTCGAAATAAAGTTGATTTGAATTGAATTTATCATAAGGTGCATTTTCGACTGAGCCCGACACCCTATAGTCATTTTTGAGTCGTAATTGACAAGGATGATTACTTGAAACTCATATCATTGTAATACTTTAGGATGCATTTTCGGTGGTAACCGACATCCTCAACTTCTTGGTAGAAAGCAAGAAAAGTTCAAGTGAGCGAGTACAAGCGAGTGAGAAACAAATTCAAGTGAGCGTGAATAGCAAGCAAGCATGAATTTCAAATTCAAGTGAGCGAGTTGCAGATAATCCTTTTTCTGTCGAGTCAAAATTGTAATAAGGATCTACCAACACAA
>JASDQU010011768.1:52610-75053 GCA_032191745.1 Picea mariana
GGGGGGAGTTCAAAATTCCAGTGAAGATGGTTCATGAAACCACTTGTGGTCTCTCCTTTCAGCTGACAAAGGGGGGAATTGATTATGGAATTAAAGATGGTTGTCAGACAGAAAGTTTCGACAACAACAAACATCAAGTATGCCAGATAGGCATGAAATTTTCCAAATGGGCAACTGCGGTCTGTAGATGACAGACTTTGACAGAATTAAGGTTCAATAAGTTTAAGTTGAATCATACATAATTGGGATGTTTGATTTTGATTTTGAGAGCAATGATGTGGATGTTTGGTTCACATAGATGGTCATTCGACCTAGCAGAGGACAAGAGGATCCTTCTGCATTGCAACGTGACATTTGATTGAGTTGTCAGGCATTTTCAGGGATGTGTCAGACTAGAAGCTGACTCACTTCTCTTGGTTCACTCTCATCAGATTGGAGTTTACATTAAGTAAACAATTTGCATGCATCCTGGCTCACATGCTCACATTGTGAGATTTTCCAGAGATGGCAGATTTTGGCAAGATTATGGTTCAATGACTTGAAATTGAATCATACACATGATACATTGGGATGTTGTTGAACACCTAAAAGTGTCAAGATTGGTTAATGGTTATCCAAAAACCATCAGATACATGGTATCAATTGGTTAGTGGTCATCCCAAACCACGGATTCAGAGAGCACTTTCAGTGATACACTGATAGTAGAGTGGTGATACTACATGTTCACCAATTAGCAGAAGGCATCAGATTCTTCTAGCTAAAATACTTGGAAAAATGATCAAATTGTCAAGCAAACAGGAAATGTTCAGATATTGCAGCTGTTCACTTCCATATCTCGGCTCTCTTCCAGTTCATTTCAAATGAACATGCTGAGCATCCAGATTGGCGGTTTTTTTCATGCAGATCTTCATTGGGGCTCAGCACAAGAGTTTCAGTATGAAGACATGGAATTGATACCAGTTTATGCTTTACTGCTGGTATCATTGATCGGACTTGTGATTGAGGGGGGAATTGTTAACCTATGGCTTACCTTTACCAATCACTAAGTCTAAATTGTCACCTATATTTGTATTATTCATTTAGGATATTAGTAATATATCCTCAAGTGATGACTAATGAGTTAGTTAAGATTGCCTAGCCTAGCCATCATGCATGATTTTAGGATCTAGAGCAAATCTCTCTATGAGGTGGCATCACCCATTGTACTATAAATATGTAACATTGGAGTGAATAAGTTATGTGTTGGCTATTATGCCTTTTTCGCCATGTTGTTGTTTTTGTCTCTGATTTATTGTGCTTAATTTCTTCATGGCTATGGTTGTGAATGGTTAATGGAAGAAGTGATGTGCTAGCCTTGGAAGGTTATTTTCTAGCTCTTGTGGTAGATTGTCTTAGCATCTCTCTTGATCTTGGTATGGTTTTTACTCTCTTGCTATCATTTTATTCAAGTCAAGTATTGTTTATGCTAAGAGCTAGGTGGGAAGTATAAGGGCATACACCCCCACCATAGTCTTCACCATTTTATTGCTTCATCTCGTTGATTAAGGGTTTGCTAAGAAAAGTATGGGGGCATACACCCTCTTAGCTTAAACCCTAGCTTAGAGAAATTTGTCTTGGGAAGTAAAAGGGATTACACCCCCAAGGAGGTAGCTTCTCTAAGATCCTTGTGACTCCATTAACCCAATAGTAAAGGCACTAGTCATTAATTTGTTGCATTGGAGAAATAAATTATTACATTGGGAAACGTGAATTTCAGTCATTTTTACTTTTTGCAAAGTGGATTATCTTCATTGTGCCTTGGGCACCTCACAGCCACTAGGGCATCCTCATCTAAGGGCTACTTATTTTTGTTGTTACAAATTTTCATCTTCGGCCATTAGGGCTGCAGAAACCCTAACACACTTGCTTTGATAACTTTCTTATCAACCATTGGTTTTTTCTCAAAGTTTGCACATTTACTCTCCTTGTCCTAGTGCACTTTTTGGAAAAGTTTGAGGGGTTCTAGTGGCTGATTTTCTTGTTGTAATACATTGAATGTTGCATCCATAAGGTTGATATTATTTGTTGCAGACAAGTGTTTACAACAGCCTTATCTTTGTGCTAAGAGTTTTGGTTCTTCATCTTGAGTTTATCTAGTCAATGCTAGTCTTTCTCTTGCATTTTCTACTTGATCTTGAGCACATATTGAACAGCTTATAGTATCTTTTTCTTTCTGATATATAATGTCATCTATTGCTGCCAATTAGGGACAGCAAGATTAACTTGTTGATCCAACTAACATATATTGTTGCGAGGTGTATTTTCTTGTGTCTTGGGCATGTACAATCATCCGAAAAAACATTATACGTGTGGGGCAGCCATTACTTGATTTACAAGGCATCTCTCCCTACCCTTCATTCCATTTAGACTTGACATATAGGGGCTTCATTTCCACTTCCTTCCATTCCATCTCAATCCCCCTAGGGTCACTGGGATCGCCTCCCTAGAGTGACTTAGTCACCCTTGAAGTGTGAGACCTACCTTGAGGTGACATTGGGTGTAGGATTCCCAAGTTGTATCACTTGTTTCATGGTTGGGTCGGGCTTTTCCCAACCTACAACTTGCGCTATAACAAGTTCCAAGGCCATTGTTGTCTTACCTTCCTTTTTGAAAGAAGGGAACCTCTATTCTATTGATGTTGAGAGTTTGTCAAGGGGTCATATGGAAGGATGGAATGCAAGCATTGATGTCCTTTCTACTCATTTTATTTCTACACATATCAATCTTAAAGGTAAAGCAAGGGATCTAGGAAAAGTTTTCAAGTTTGTTAATATATATGGACCCTATGGGGATAGAAAGCCATTCTTAGATATGATTAAGAAAAAAGAATTTATGAAATGTGATAATATCATAGTAGGGAAAGACCTAAACTTATTAAATTCCAAGGGCAAATTATTTCTCTCACCTTTTTAAGGATATTAATATAATCGATGTGGAGCCTATGAAATTAGTTCTCACTTGGAGAAACTCTAGAAGAGGTAGAGTTGGTCTTTCTAAATGATTAGACAACTTCATTATAGCAAGGAAGATTTTGGAGGAAGGAGCAAGATATAAATCAAGGGTTGAAAATAGAGATTCTGCTAACATCTTCCTATCCTCATACAAATGGAAAAGGACCAAAAGCCTTCTACCCCTTTCAAGTTTAATCATGCTTGGTGAGGTGAAGAAATTTTTTAAATGCTAATGACCAAAAATTGGAAATTGTTTGACAACTCCTCTGGGGATTCTGCTATGCAACAATTCGCTAGTAACCTTAAATAGGTAAAGAAGCTAGAAGTAGCACGTGCTAGGGAGAAGAAAAGAGAAAATCAAAAGGAATTAAAGGAGGCAAAATCAAATAATAATTTGTTTGAAAATGACTCCAAGTTTTTATTGATAGATTATCTTTCCTTAAATCTCTTGAAGACAAAAAAAGGTTCTACTAGACAATGAAGAAATTGAATGGAGGCTTAAGAGCAAAGACACTTGGTTGGTCGAAGGGGATTACAATACAACGTTCTTTCACAATTATGCTAATTACAAAAAAAATGTTAATGCCATTTGGGAAATTGAGTTAGTTGATGGTCCCTAAGAAAAAACCTTCAAAAAAATTACAAGGTTTTGGCAAGTTCCACTTTCAAAATTTGTCCAAAGATCTTGATTCAACTACTATAGCAAATTTAATGAAGGTGGTTAGTATTTTCCCTAGAATTTTTTATCAAAGGATGAATGAAAAACTAGTAGAAAAACTAGCAAGGGAAGAGCTAAAAGTTGTCCTCCATTCTTTCAAAAAAGCAAAGAGCCTAGGCCCCAATGGTTGGACAACTAAATTTTATCTAGGTTTTTATGAATTGCTAGGAGCACAAATTAGGGCGATTGAAGAATCTAGATTCTTAGGGAAAGTCCTAGGTGCTCTAAATTCAACTTTCATTCCCCTCATTCCGAAATAGAATGATCCATGTTCTTTTGAAGACTCTAGGCCCATCTCATTATGCAATCTTATTTATAAAATTATTTCAAAAGTTATTGCTAACATAATGAAAGGGTTGTTGTCTAGGAGTATTTCACAAGAACAATTTGGGTTTTTCAATAGGCAAATTCATGATGAAGTGGGAATGGTTCAAGAAGGCTTGCACGCCATTAAGCTTGATAAAGTGCCTACAATGGTTATAAAGATAGATCTAGCAAAGACTAGTGACAAGATCAACTAGTTATATATCAAGCTAGCGCTTTTGCAAATAGGAATGAACCTTCAAACAATAAATCCAATCATGCATTATGTGCCCTCAACATCTTTTGTTGTTCTAATTAATGGTTATCCTTCTTGGTTTTCAATACCTCTAAGGGCCTCAACCAAGGCTATCCCTTGTCACCCTTTCTATTTTCATTGGTCACAGAAGGTAAGCAGGTTGATAATCGAGGCTAAAAAAGAAGGATCCATCGAAGGTATAAGAGTCACATGTTATGTATTCATTTCTTGTTTTTTTATGACAAATTGCTTTTTGGTCAAGGTTTTGTAAAGGAAATGAAACATTATAAAGACATTTTGGGCACCCATTATGGAGAAACAAGAATGGAAATAAATTTGAACAAATCTTGCATACCTTTTAATGAGTTGGGGGATGCACTGGAAAATGATAGATTTCTCAAGTCTTTTCTATGTCTTCAAGACCTATAGAGCAAGGTATAAAGTACATGGGCTTAAACTTCACAAACCCAATGATTATAAATATGAACAATGATTATGGTTGTTTAAAAGATTGAAGCTAGAATATATTGTTGGTACAATAGATGGTTGTCAAGAGGTGGTAGATTGGTCTTGGTAAAACCTATGTTGAAAACCAATCTTGTATATTGGTCAATCCATAGGTGACATTCATAAAGGAATGTTGGATAAGATAATAAAAAGATGTTTTAGTTTTCTATGGACAAAAAAGAATGAAAATGAAGGTATTCATCTAGTCAACTAGTCAAAATTAGCAAAATCCAAAAGGGACTAGAGGAGGATGGGGGTTGAAAAACATATTTGTCTTCAATTGAGATATGACTACAAAGAGTTTATGGAGATTTTCTTCAAAGAAGGATTATGGGATAAAGTGATGAAGTCCAAATACCTAAGAGTTCAATGGGTTGACGAGTGGAACAAAATGGAAAGAAAATCAATTAAGGGGGCTTCAATAGTATGGAAAGGATTGGTCAATGCATTTTCAATCATAGGAAAATGGGTAGCTTGGAAGATCAGAAGACAAGATAAGCTAAGATCCTTGGATTGGGTGCAACTACAATTTCAGAATGTCCAATTCTTTTATAGATGAACTTCATGCTAAAGGTCTGACAAGGCTAGTAGATGTTCTTAGTCTAGTGGGCCTAGTCAGTGCCAAGGCTAAAGATCAATGCAAGATTTGAATTTACAAGGTGTTTTGGCTGTAAAATGGTCTCAATGCATCGCCATTTTAAAGCATAAAGAGTGTTGTGGGATCGAGAAGATGAGTTGAAATGGTCCAAAAATAAAGCATCTAGAAGCCTTATTACAAAACCATTATATTAAGTCAAGATTAAAAAAGAAATTAGTAGGGAAAAGGTTTGGTGGTGAAAGTTGGTATGGAAGTTAGAAAGTCCACCAAAAAACTAGATTTCATGTGGTTAGCTTTATCTAATAAGATTTTTACATCGGATAGTGGTTAAAAAAGAAATTGGAATGGGCCAAGCATATGTGTACTTTGTAAAAAAGATAATGAAACAATTGATCATTCTTTTGTCTTCTGTCCTTTCTCAAAGTCTATTTGGAAATAGTCACATAATGGAGTTGGCTAAAAATTCTACCTTTTGGGTTATTTGGCCGAAATCCGACAATGTAAATCTGGACAAAATCGTTTTTTTTGTTGTTGAAATTGCATTTCTTAATGCATAAATGGATTCAGCGTGCTAAAAAACCCTTGGGGCACTCCGATTATACAAACTTAACCACTCAAATCTACAGATCCAACCATTCCTCACTGGATTTCGAACAAAATCAAACAGAAAAAGTTACCGAAAAATAGACAAAAGGTAGAATGTTTAGACTATGTTGTCACATAATTAGTCAATGGAATCTTCTCATGGGATAAAGGATCTTTGTTGGAATGTTTTTGGTAGTCATGTAATGGATCACTACAATGGTACATTAAGGAATTCCCATGTCTAATTAAATCAATTTGGTTTGCAAGATATATGTCCTATGGAAAAGGAAAACAAACTTCAGGAGACCAAACACATTCACACACAAAAGAAACTCTACCCCATGTCAAGGTTTGAACCTGGAGTGTTTACATGGCGACAACCTATTATCACCCAATATAGCACTTGTGCAAAGCCTTCACAAGATGCTTGACAAGTGTAACATATGGAAGTAATTGCCATTGTCACCTAAGCAATTACTTCCCTCGTTTTAGTGAAGAATTGAGATCCAACACAAGGGAGGCTTCCCTAGCAACCTCAAAGGATTCTATAGCAAGTTGAGACAAGCCTATGACCCCTTATAATGGTTACTTTATTGTACCACCAAGTCAAGGTCCTCGAGGCAAAGTCAAGGTGGCTTAAGCAAGGTAAATTAAGTGTGCATACATGAGAGGTGTTTCTAGGACAATCAATGATAACTATCAAGCTAAAAGAGTAAAGTAGATGCCCTAAAACACTAGCTATCAAAAGAAAATGTTGTAATAAAACTTGAAATAAAGATGATATACTTCAGCATATAACAAGTTCATAACAACAAAACAATCCTAAAATTAATAAGAATGCAATAAAGGAGATGTTAAATACAAGCTAAAGAATAACAAACCATTAAATAATGATTGTTGAAATGAAATATCATGAAAATACTTTAAATGAGTGCAAGAAGATAAACCCTAATGGCTGAAAAATGCAATGATGCAGCAATAAATGGTGTTAGAGATGATTCTATGCTAAAAATGAAAGATGTTAGGCTAAGGATGATGAACCAATGGAGATGGAATGCAATTAGTCCTAGAACTAACACAAGATGTTGAGAGAGAGAGAGAGTAAAACTAGGGTTTAAATCACTTGCAAAGGGGAAAAGACTAGTGTTGTCTAAGTCCTTGGGCATATGGAGTCAATGCATGCAACATTTATGAAGATTTAAAGCAAGAGAAAACTTAGGAGTCAAGCCCTAGTGGAGTATAATCACAAACCCTAGGTCTAGATTCCTTAGGAAAAAAATTTAGGTGAGTACTATCACAAACCCTAAATGTCATCTTATGTCTTCTAAGGCTTCCAACAAGAGATCAAGTGGATCCTAGGTCAAAGCCCTAGAGGAGTACAATCACAAGCTCTAGAATTTAATCAACAAGGTAAGGTTAGGGGAGTACAATCACAAGCCCTAAATTTAACCTTATATGCTTCAACAAACTCAAGATGAATGAAGACAAGGGAAGGGAGCACAATCGCAAGCCTTCCAAGGGTTCCAAAACAAAATATATCCAAGGAGAGCAAGATAACATGCAACTTATCAACAATTTGATAAAGCATCTACTTAAAACACCATGAACAAACCACCAATACTTTGAAGGAACACTTACTAGCCAAGTCGTTGAGCATGAAAAAACCCTAGAATATGAATCATCCACAAAAACATGAAGAAACATCCACAAGATCACTCTCCAAGAGGTGCACATAAGTACTCCATGATGAGAAAGAAGTAAAAGAAGACAAGAGAAGTGATTCTCCATAAGTGTGTGTTATGATTTACAAATGAGAGAAGCACTAGCCTTTTATATGAGAAAAGGCTAGTGCTTTGCCTCTCAAAAGCCCCTAAAAAACATAATGTCCATGATACAAGGTGGATAGCTCTAGTTCGACCCTCAAAATAGCCTACAACATGAAAATATAATGTTAAAACACCAAAACATCTCCTCAAAAGGTCACACATGTGCGTGTGAGAGTCTCCAAGTGAGGTGACATCATCCTCCAAGGGGTACATAGACCTCCAAAGGCCACATCTCTCCTTAAAAGGTGTGAAGCATCACAAGGGAAACATCCCCTCATATGAATGTCAACTTATTATCACCAATGGTGCGTCGGCCCAAACAAACATCAAACCATCATTATGCATGATGTCATCATCATCATGTGTAACGTCCAAGGGCTAGGGTGTGATGTCATGAGGGAAGAAAGTCCAACAACCTCTCCAAAGAGGTGTACTATCCTCATCAATAATCACATAATCAATCTCAAGTTCAAATCCTCAAAGGGCACAACATCCATGGTGAGGGGCTTCCTGCCCAATAATGACCCATCTGGCTATATTTGCAACACCCAAGCCCATATGTCCAAGGTCCAAGGTCCAGCAGGCATTGGAAGGTGCCTAGAGGGAGGCCAAGTCATCAAGGGACCCAACGCTCATCATCAAATGTTCAACGTCCTCTATATAGTGCACAACGTCCAAGGTACAAGCATGAAAACGTCCTCCAAAGGACCATGTCAAGGATGCATCATCAAACAAGGCTTATAGAATCAAGTGAGAACAATCAATAAAATATACAATAGTCATTAGAATCATACAAAGTAAGCCATAACTTAATACAAAAGCCACGTAAATAATTCACTCAAGTATCTTTTTCAAACTTCACACTAGCTCAAGACCTTATGCAATTTGCCAAGTTTAGGTATGGAAGGACCATCATAAAACCCTTATTAGGTGTGTCAGTACCCAGAGGAGTAGTTCCCAAGAAACCCATTAAAGTGAATGAGGTGTGTGAGGTTTACTCCATGGTCATGGTGTCATTGGCATACAAGGACACGTGTGGGTTCGTCTCCATGAGCACCTTTGTAAAGGGGACACTTAGTGCTTGAATTACCCTTTCCTCGACAATATGAGTATTCCAAACCCCTTCTTGCCTTTTGATATCCTTTTATTGCTTAGCAAGTCCCCTTTTCAAGTAAATGTTTTTATTATTTTCTTACTGGGATTAAGTCCTTTTAATTTGATATGTACTCAATGCATTAAGACTACGAGTGATTGCCTCATAGCGAGGGGGTAGAGCTCAAGCTAACCTTTGGCTTTTGATTTGGTCATTTGTATCTTATTATTTCTTCTTTCTTTTATAGCATGCTTTTTTTTTTCTTTTTATCAACTACATCAACCTTGACATTCTAGCCCTTCTTCTCATATAGAAGGATGAAGGCACATGACCTTTTCAATGTACATGTAACAACCATTTCCATAAGGTAAGACAACAGAAGGAACATAGATGGAAAGTGTTACGTATGAAAAGGAACAACATGTTACCCTCCAGGCCTTGTAATAGTACCATTGTTCCCCAAGAGTGACAACACTGGACTAGAACACAAATGATGGCCACCAAGGTGAAACAAGGCAACAAGCATAACTTCCAAGCAATCATGATCCATCCATTATCTAACTTCAACCCATGATCCTCACCTAAGTGCCTAATGCATTAAATGTAACACTTTATATGAAACAATGACTAATGTACCTCGTGTGTTGGACCACCATCATTAGAACCATGTCAATCAAGTGGATGAGTTAAGCAATGATGAGGGGGGGTGCATCTGAGGGGTTGTTGTCTGTGGAGAATGTTGACCATCATCATCATCGAGATCATTGTTTGCAATGTGAACCATGAGACATGATCTCCTCCAGTTACCTCTAGGTGACGGGGTGACATAGCCCATCTCAACCAATAAGCCACTTGGGGTTGTTTAAATGGCAACATCTCCTCCCAACCACTAAGCCACCCACATTGTTTAGGAGGCAAAACACCATCCCAACCACTAAACCCATGGTACCTCATAACTATTTGGATATATCACATATGATATATTTAACAATCTCCACAACTTTGAAACCATGTTTAAATATATTGTATTCGATATTATACTAGTTTCTACATGTTCAAAATTTAGTCTCCTCTCCATATTAAATTTTAACTCATTTTTACGTGCATGTGATCATCTCTATTGTCTTAGGGTATTCACAATTATTGCCTCTCACAATATTCCTATTGATATACCCGCACTCTGTCCAAACTCCCCATTTAATTGTGTATTTGATATTATACTAGCTTCTACAAGTTTAAAATTTAGTCCTCTCATTTCTCCATATTAAATTTAAACTCATTTTTACATGTATGGGATCATCTCTATTATCATAGCTTCTCTGCAATTATAACCTCTCACAATCTTCCTATTGATATACCCACACAATGCCCAAACTCCCCATTCAAACTTATTTTTTGTGTACAAGATCATCTCTATTCTCATAGCTTCTCAATTATCACCTCTTGCAATATTCCTGCCCAAGCTCACCATTCTTTGGATTTTACAAGCAACAAAACATAAAAAGTTCTAGATTTAATCTAGCAACCCAATCTTGGAACCTGAACCTTAACTCGGACTTCTAAATTTAATTTAATGTCATCCTCTTAGATCTTGAGTCTTGGACTCAAAACTTGAAATTTAATCTAACGCCAGCCTCTTAGATCTCGAGTCTTGACTCACATCCTTAATTGTGAAATTCCTCTTAAGCTTGTCTTTCTCTACCCAACCCGATTTCTAAACTAGTTGATTTCTAGACTAGTTCCTTTAATGTGAACGATAAGCTGGGGTGTCCTAAAAAGCGATGGGCCTGTTAAGAATCCATTTTGTTCGTTGTTTTTGGCTTCAAATTTCATTATTAAGACGCCTAGTCCTTTGGTCCAAAACAGTATTCATCCTGTACCACCTATTGATGCCCATTTCTCTAACAGTGCGGGAAATCAAATTTTCTGCCTCGCTGCACTTCATAGCCAAAACTCTTGCCTCAATGCACTCCAAAGGGACTTGCGAAACACTCTTAGAACGAATTTGGATACGTGTAACAACAAATTACACATCAGAAGACAATACCTGTGACAGTCTAGGAGCTTTTTGTCTTCTGAACTAATTTTTTGTTATGTACCCACTGCTCACAGATAGCTATGGCAACAGCTTTGTTAGCAAGAATGTTTTATATGTAAATCATGATAATACCATATACTATATAGTAAATGAGAGTCAAGAGGATAAGATCAGACTCCAGAAAGGCATATAGACTTCTGGGGTATTTGATGAACTAGTTTTCCTTAATATTATGTCCAATATGGAAGCCTCAAACAAAACTAATAATCCAGCCAATGCTTTTTTTGTATCGAAATTTCTTCATAGCAATAATATAAAGGTGAATCTTTATAAATAAATAAAATGAATTTAGCAAGCTTGAAGGTGTCCACAGCCATCTTGTATTTCTTCCACTTCAAATTCCTCCGTTAGAATTCACAATAATAAAATAATGGAAGAGTTCTGTCACGTCATATAAATTTGCAAGGACGAAGGTGAAAAATATTGAATAAACAGAACCAGCTTTTATGCAGCAAGAGGTTTGCCCTGGTTTTTCTGATGATCCCTCCAAGTACTTCATAAACCCAAGATTTTGATGGATCTATATAAGTTGCAACCTTCCAAAAAAGGATAATCCTTTTAACCATCTCAGCAAATAAAAAGAATTGTTGAACCTGTCTCAGCATGTTCAATTTTTGCTCTTCTAATAGGCACAATTTCACCTACTAAATTCATCCCTAACAATGTTGGATTCCCATGCATCAATTAATGGTCCATTGCTCACTCTCAAGATTTGCGCTTAATAAACCAAGATTCAGATGGATCTATACTAATTGCGACCTTCCAAAGGCAATGAATCCTTGAAACTATCTCACCAAATTCAAATGGTGCTCTTCTAATAGGCACAATTTCACCTAGTTCCTTCTGACTTGATCCCAAAGAATGTTGGATTACTGATTGACGATTCACATTGCTCCTCTCACTTCCCCACATAGCACTACAGTGGACCTTACAAATCAAACATGCATTATGATATACAACTTGGCTGAAATATATTTATATAAAAAAAACACTAATATTTATTTTTTTTGTAAGTTGGGAGAATATATTAGATCCTGTTAAAAAGCAAAAGTTACAGATGTCGGAATATCCCGAGAGGCCGTGGCAGCATCGCCCTGGTGGGAAACCAATGCTGCCACATGGCCGTTAAGTTTCCAAATGTCCATGCAGAAATCAAAAACTGTGCTAGTCCTAGAGCTAGGATGCCACGCAGGGCGAGAACCCTGTAAACTAAACTGTCTGGAGACAAAAAAAAACTTGAGAAACCTGAGAAAGTTGGAATTATCCGGAGCTGAGGTCGGGCCTCCATTCTTTCCTTTGATCCTGCGCATTATCGTTGCCCAAAGTCCCTGTGTCCGGGATAGTTTGTCGGAGATCCCTAAGAAGAGACTCCAGAAGCTCCTCGCGACGATTCCGACCGTCTTCCGTGTTCTGCAGCTCTTGGATGGTACGCTTGACGTCTATAATTGAGCTTTTGATGAAATCCGGTGAGTTCTTCACAATCTCCAACCTAGCGCACTGGAAACAAGCAATTGGGGGCGGAGGAGGTGGTGGAATATCAGAGGACGAAGAGGGGGAGGCGAGAGAGGGGAGAGGGGAGGACGAAGAAAAGAGAGGAGCGGTCGAGCTGGGGGAGCAGAAGGTGGAGGTGGGCCGGGTGGAGGCTGGTGGGGGGGTGGCAGCTCTGGGCTGAGCTTTGAGGCGAAGCCGAGGGAATTGCCAAAGCTATCGAACCACTCGACTCTGCAAGCATACGGAGAGGACAAGAAAGGTAAATCTGGTGTGGTGGCTCGTTCAGGAGGGTGTTCTGGACAGGGGGCGTGAATAGGGTCATGGGGGAGCTCTGGAGTGGAGGCGCAAGCAGGGTCTTGAGGCAGGCTCTCAAGAGCTTGCTTGCCACGGCCCCTCGAGCCTCAGACTCTTGTCGCATACCAGGCTGCCCCCTGCTTAGACTTACCCCGTAGGCGAGGCATCGGGAGAGAACCAGAGAACCAGAGATGTAGCTTGAAGCAATGGTGGAGCGTAGGAAAGAGCTCGAACCAAAACCAAAGAAAAATGCAAACTGATGGATGAGTGTGAGGCGCAGGAGGCCGAGAGCGCAAATGATGGTGGAGCGAAGGAGAAAGCTTGAACCAGAGCCAAAGAAAAATGCAAACTGGAGGATGAGTGCGAGACGTGGGAGGCAGAGAGCAGAAATGAGCCATGGATTTCCCTGTCTCAAGCCAAAAACCATTGAACCGAGCCAGATGATGGGACTAGGCATGCATCCAGCCCATCGCATTTACCGTCCCTGCGAGCTGGAGCTCCATGGCATTAAACTGATCTGAGTGCAAATGAATGTGGGGGTGCGTCGAACGAGGTTTTAAATGCATGGATTAAAGGCTGAGGTGAGTGTGGGCTGTGTTGGCGTGGGTTGTGGCCAGGTGTCCGCCCAGCTGTCCATCCACTCGTCGGTCCCGATGACACCCCATCCGGGGCAAAAAAAAACACTAATATTTGAAACAAAACAGCTTTATATTTTAAGGAAATTTCAAATCCAGCTGTGACTAGCAAATTCAAATCGTGTTCTTCTAATAGGCACAATTTCACCTGGTTCCTTCTGATTTGATCCCTAAGAAAGTTGGATTACTGGTCCATGGCTCATTGCTCCTCACTTCCCCATGAAGCACTACTCTGGACCTTAAAATCAAACATGCATTATCATATACAACATGGCTGGAATTTAAAAAAAAAGGAGAAAAAATATTACAATTTGTAAAAAACAGCTTTATATTTCAAGGACATTTTAAACCCACCTATGACAACTCGAGGCCGCATGTTAAGTAAGCATTGAAAGAGGATTTATTCCAATTTTAGTCAAAATTTGTTCAGTCCCTAATCAGATCCTAGTTCCCACAACATCATGCTAAGGTTGACAACCTTACAGCTTTTAATTTTAGTGCCCTCTTAAAACAACTATTGCAAAATATTTATTTCTACTTACCTCAATTCTTTCTGTCTAAATTATTTTACCTTCTATGGTTAGTCTGATCCATCAAACCGTGCAGAAAGGTCCTCGAATCAACAGATATCCAATAGTAATCCAGTAGAAAAGATAACCTGTATCCAATAGTAATCAAGTAGAAAAGATAATCTTTCTTAAGAGTGCATTCAAAAATATTAAATGCAAAGCAAGTCCAAGTAGTCTGTAAGACTAGAAGTTAAAGCTCGTGATGATTATCTTAAACTAGATCTTCAGCTCCTTCAATACTGAACTTTTAATGGAAAGGGCTTTATATTTTTCAAAAATGTTTTATAGTACCATCTATAAATAAACTAACATAACATAGATCTATTTCAACATTGAATTTCAAGAATGATAAAAAATAATTCAAGATTGCACCTTGGGTTTTTTAAATCTCTCTCAGTTCTTAATGGATGAGATTAAGATGAATCTATGCTAGTAAAGAAGACATGGCTCCCTGAGATAAGGCATGAAATTATGTTTGACCCTCACTCAACAAGCTCAAAATTAGCTTTCAACAAATAAAAACAATCACAACATCACCAGGGATGCCTAAAAAGTAAACACCAAAATAATTATAAAAAAATTCATGATGGATGTGTAACAAGCATGAGTTATGTTTGAGCCCTGAGCTTAACCAGCTCAAAATCCAACACCAAAATAATTATAAAAAAAATCACGATGGATGTGTAACAAGCATGAGTTATGTTAGAGCCCTGAGCTTAACCAGCGCAGAATCCAAAAATTATAAGAAATATGCAGACATGAGTTTTGTTTGAGCCCTGAATTTAACCAGCTCAAAACCTAAGTCACCTGACACAACCAAACCCCCCCTCGTATTGTGAATCCTACGTGTCGGACACCAAACGGTAGGACACGTGTCGGATACTCGTTTAGAACGTGTCATGTTCACAGGATACACGTGTCTTGAAAATAGGACACGTGTCCTGCTCAGAAAAGGACCCTGACTCATGTTTTCTCATGCATGTTGCAACTGTGAGGTGTTTCAGTGTGCAACTAAGGGTTATTTTGCCTTACTAATTATATTTAAAGAGGTACCCACCCCCTCCATTTTACCCGCCCTAGTAATTAATGGTAATATTAAATTCTTAAAGTAAAATGATGAAAATGAAAGATAATCCTTTATCTTTCATTTTCATCCTTTTATTATCTTTCATTTTCATCCTTTTACTTAAAATGAAAGATAAAGGATGAAAATGAAAGATAAAGGATTATCTTTCATTTTCATCATTTTACTTAAATTTTTAACATTACCATTAATTGTTTCAGGATGTTTGAGAGTGGTTCCAACCTCATTGGACTTCATATGGAGAAAGTAGAATTTTAGGTCTCATTCAAAATTCAGCAGACTTAATGGTTTTCAGGATTTCAAGATTGACAGGATTGCAATGTTTCCCCTGGATTCTATCATGTAAGAGGGTATGAAACTGGCATTTAATCAAGGGCACCATACCCTTTATGTACCTCGATGTTGGTGGCATTGATTGTTGAACTCTTATGTCACGACCCCTGTAAAAATGTACCCTTCACTCAAGTATAAACTCTTTTGTTGAATTCTTCTCTTTGTCATCGTGTCAAGTGACTTAGTGGTGTATCTGCACACCAACCTCTGTCTTATTTGCAGGCACTAGGCAGAGAGAAGAGTGGTTGAAGGGAAAGACAAAGATGTGAGATGTGTTTCCTGATGATATGGGTTTAGACAACAGTGTTGAGTTGGCAATGTCATCATTTATGTTAGTAACTTAGTAGTTACTAAGTTAGTACTAGTTGTATGATTGAATTTGTATCATCATCACGCAACTGTTTACAGTTTAATTATTTCATTTTTGCATGTGTAATTCATAATTTAAATTTTGATATATAAATTGTCCTATTTCCGGGGGTCGTCGTGCCCGTGTCGGATACTCGTATTTCCGTGTCCTCCGTGTCCCATGTCCCCGTGTCAGGTGACTTAGCTCAAAACCCAAAAATAATCAGAAAATTGCTGACTACAATCCCTAATCTTAACCAGATGATTAAAATTCCAAAAATTAAGAACTGTACAGAAAGGAAGCCCTGACGTTTGCCAGCTCAAAATCCAAAAGAAAAACATAAAAATAAATGATATGACAACTCGAAGTGCCCCTTAATTTTTTTTTTGACTGTAAAAACAATAATAAGATTATCAGCCAAACCAAATGATATCGAACCTAAACTGCATGTTCAGGGTCATGGAAGATAAGCATCATAGCCAGTAAAGGTATAGGCTTTGATCCAGCAAAACAAATGTCCTCATTGCATGACAATGGCCAAGAGAACCCAGACAGCACAATGCAACCAATTTAATTTTTTAACATTACAGCTCTGTGATTAATAGATACTTGAATAACTAGAAATAAAAAATGTCAATGTTAAAACAGAACGATAAAGTCGAAATTGCATAATAAATCATTTCGGTTCACAGCTGCCCACATTCTATAACACACCCATATAATAAAAGTCCTCATTGCATGACAATTGCCAGGTGAACCCAGACAGCACAATGCAACCAATTTAATTTTTAAACATTACAGCCCCATGATTAATAGATACTCGAATAACTAGAAATAAAAAATGTCCATATTAAAACAGAATATTGAAGTAGAAATCGCACTTTGATTTATTTTAATATGTCTTGAGAATCTGTAATTTGCAGGGATATATGGGTGTGGTATAGAAAGTGGGCCCACTTTCTATACCAAACCCATATATCCCTGCAAATTACAGATTCTCAAGACATGTTAAAATAAATAAATAAAAAATAGCCCAAGAAATCATATTAAAGAGAATACCAACACAGTACATTGCAAAGAAAGTGAAGAAAAACAAAATATGCAGGGAGATAAAGGTTTTCTATTTTATAAAACCCTAAACTGCATTCTTAAAATATTTAATGCAAACGCATCAGTTGAAGATAATAATAGCAAATTACTCTGTACTAAGAGCTTCTGCTCTCCTATATACAACGACACCATAACTTGAATATTTTGCAAACCAAAACAGTAAGAAAAAATGCAGGAAAGAGAATGAACCTGTATCCATATTTGTTCAATGGCTTCACACCGCAAGCTGCAGCATGTATAGCGTACAATGATGTGCATTATGTAGGCAATGACCAGATTTATTTTCTTAGTGATGGGGTTTCTCCCCTGCTGAGAACATTGTATTTATGTTTAGGTTTGAAATTTAGGGAAGAATTTTATAGCTTCCAAATTTAGGGGTTATTCTTTAGTTTGGTGTTTCCAAAACCCCAAACATAAAATTTATTTGAGGATTTCCAAACACTTCATGGAAAAATTGGGATAAGCAATATGTAAGAAACAGTGTTGTTTAACTGTTTTATGTTTTTGCCCTCGTCAGAATCCAGCAACATAGATCTGCAGGAAATCACAATTTTCTGTTTTTTAAATTGTATTTCTGAATGCAGAATGCAGAAATGGATTCAGTGTGCTAAAAAACCCCTAGAGCACTGGGATTATATAGATTTAACCACTCAAATCTGCAGATGCAACAATATCTCGCAGGATTTCCGGCATATATCCCCAAAAAATATGCCCAGGAAAGGGCAAAAGAGTAGCACGTTTAGACTACGGTTGTAAGCAACGACCAGATTACTTTATTGTGGGCATTTTTGTGACCATATTTGTTCAATGGCTTCACACTGCAAGCTGCAGCACGTATGATGTGCAATGGTGATCGATATGTAGGTAGTGACCAGTTTTATTTTCTTAGGGATGGGGCTTCTCCCTCACCAAGGGCAGGACCAGGTTGATTTTCTTAGGATTGGGGTGTTTCTCCCCCACCGAGAACCTTGTATTTATGTTTAGGGTTGCACACACACAATATTCCCATTAAATAGTTTCACTTCCCCAATCTCCCCATTCTTTGAATCTTGTGTAAGTTTCAAACACAGATTTTCAGATTTAATCTAGCTCCACCCTCTTAGATCTTGAGTCTCGACTCATCCCTCGACTGCTTCTATATTTTCTGTGAAACCCCTCTGACGTCCATTGTTTGAGCCGAGTCTGTTGGTTGCCGGTACGTCTTTCTCTCAGCACCTCAATTTCTAAACTAGGTTCGTCTAATGGGAACAATCAGTGGAGAGAGACCAGGGGCATCTTTCTAAAAATCGATGGACCTGTCTGGAATCAATTTTGTTAGATCATTTTTGCTTCAAATTGTTCAGAGAGCCTTTGTCCTTTTGTTGGAAACCGTGGAATTTTTAAGATTTTTACACTCGGTTTTAAGTACGTAAGAAACCAAAGATTAAGATGAATCTATAATCGTTGCAAAAAGTCTTAACCTCCAAGAATTAGATGGATTTATATTAGTTACCACCTTCCAAAGACAGAATTCTTAACCTCTCAGCAAATTCAATTCTTGCTCTTTAATATAGAACAATTTCACCTGCTTCCCTCTGATTTGATCCCTAATAGTGTTGGAATCCCATGTATTGGTTGATAGTCCATTGCTCCTTACTTCCCCACCAGAGGTACTATTGTGGACATTACAAATCAAACATTCAATATGTATTCAACACCCAAAATCAAGATAATGAAAAATAGTAATATTGGATCCAAAACTTCTCTCTGTATTCAGGTAAATTCTAAACCCCGCCTATGAGAACATGAGGCCACGTGTTAAGCACTGGAAGAGAATTTAATCCAATTCAATCAATAAATTCGTTAATAAATTTTTTTACTCCCAAATTATAGTCACCCCTAGACATGTAGTATTCCCAACATTACCAAAATACCAAAAATAATAAATGCACAACCTGTAGTGAATAATATTTGTTTAGTCCCAAGCTGTAATCTTCCCTGGACACAGTATTCCCACCACTACCAAAATACCAAAGATAAAAAATGCAAGACCTGTAATAACTATATTGCAGGTAACTTGTATCAATCCAAATGGAGTCTGAGTTAACTATAAAGATTGCTCTTGGTACGAAGAAGACTGACTTAGGTCCCACTGACAAATTATGTAGTAATTAATTGGATACTAACAAGGCAAAGTATGGATAAAAAGTTAAAACCAATCAACCTATTTGCACACTATGTCAAAGTAGCATCTCCTAAGGGAGTGTTTAGAGTGCTTTACTTGGTGCTAACTTGCTAAGACTAACGTAAGTCCCACTGACAAACTATGTAGTGATTAGTTGGATATTAACGAGGCAAATATGGATACAAACCAATCAACCTATTTGCACACTATATTCAAGTAGCATCTCCTAACAGAGTGTTTAGTACAGAACTTATTTTCTACTCGTCAGCTAGCTTGGTTCCTCCTGGATGACAACTACTCATCAATACGTGAAGCCAAGTAGGCTACTTCATTCAGCAGGGCTACTCTGATATGGGAGCTACGATGGGCATATATACATTAAGATCGGCACCTAATGAGATCTTAATTAGTTCACACAGCATTATGTTACGAATGCCCAACAGGTTTTAATTTTAGTACTCCCACCTACATCAAGCAATTTAATGCTATTTACCTCAATGCTTTGTGCCTTGTTGTTTTACCATATGTTTAGTCTGAAATATCAAACTGCCCAAAAATATTCCTTAAATTAACTGATCACCAACAGCAAGCAAGTCTTAAGAGTACATTCAAAAATATTAATGCAAAACAATCTTAGTTGATCTCCAAACTTAGAAATTAAAGATAAAAAACAATTATCTTATACCACATCTTCAGCTCCTTCAATACAGAACTTTCATACGAGTTTGATAAAAACAAAACTTATAAATAAATTAAAATCAATTCAATTTAAGATTCAGGTTTTTTTAATCCATCTTAATGGATTATGGATTCAGGTTTAAAATGAATCAGCGCTAGTAATGAGGCCACAAGGAGAACATGACGAGATCATGACTACCACAAGGAGAACATGACGAGAACATGACTACCTGATAAAGCATGGAGTTATGTTTGATTTCAATAATAATAATGACAACAATAATAGCAAGCTACAAGCCCTGATTTTGATTAAAAACAAAATTCCAATAAAACCCTGATTTTGATTAAGAACAAAATTCCAAGAAGTAATAAATGGCAAAAATGCAGGTAAGCATGAAAATTAAACAGATGATAATA
Source organism: Picea mariana (assembly GCA_032191745.1). Classification (NCBI taxonomy): domain Eukaryota; kingdom Viridiplantae; phylum Streptophyta; class Pinopsida; order Pinales; family Pinaceae; genus Picea; species Picea mariana. Next base: position 72,709 of record JASDQU010011768.1, read on the forward strand.
AGAATAATAATAATAAATGCACGCTATAAATGGCAAAAATGCAGGTAAGCATGAAAATTAAACAGATGATAATAAGAATAAGAATAATAAATGCACGCTATAAGCCCTGATTTTGATTAAGAACAAAATTCTAATAAGCCCTGATTTTGATTAAGAACAAAATTCTAATAAGCCCTGATTTTGATTAAGAACAAAATTCCAAGAAGTAATAAATGGCAAAAATGCAGGTAAGCATGAGCCATGTATGAGGAGGATTAAACAGTTCAGAATCCAAAAATAATAATAATAGACGCTACAAGCACTGATTCTGGGTAAGAACAAAATTCCGAAAAAAACAGAAATGACAAAAATGCAAACAACCAGAAATGACAAGAATGCAAACAAGAGGCCCTGAGATTAACCAACACAAAACCCAAAAGAAAACAATAATAATAAATGATATGACAACTTGAAGCCCCCTTTAACCATTTTTTATTGATTTTAAGTCGCAAATAATAATAAGATAATGAACAAAATCGTATGATATTGAGCGTAAATTACATGCTCAGAGTCATGGAAGATAAGCATCATAGCCCGCAAAGATACAGGCTTTGATCCAACAAAATAAATGTCCCCATAGCATGCCAATGGCCAGGAAAACCCAGACATCAGAAAGAGACCATTTAAATTTCAAATCATTACAGCTCTGAAATTAAGAGATTCTCAAATAACAAAAAATGACAGATTCTCAAAACCGGTTATTTTAAAATAAATCAGGGCAGAAATAGCCCAAGGAGTCATAGCAGAAGAATACGAGCACAATAAATTGCCAAGAGAAAGAAGAAAAACGAAAAAATAATCAAAGACCAAAAGCGTACGTAGGTTGGTTTATTGTTTCTATTTTATTAAACCGTGTATTAAAAAATATTCTGCGAGTGCATCAGTTCAAAAGAATGACAGCATTAGCCTCTATACTGAGAGCTTCTGTTCTTCCTATTCAAAACATCATTTGCATATTTTGGCAGAAAAATATATTAATTTTTTTAAGAAAAATGTGTTTCTGACCGTATTGGTTCAAGGGCTTCGGTAGGAGGAGTGAAACGGCGTGCTGCAGCGAGTAGGGCATGCAATCATGCGTGCAAACTGTAGATGAAACCGGAATTTATTTGCTTAGAGTTAGGGTTTCGGGTTTCTCCCCGCCGAAAGCCTTATCTTTCAGTTTTGGGGTTTCAAATAATGAGGGTTTTCAATAGTGGGGATTATGGATAAAACCTTATTGCATAGATAGTACATGTTTCAATTTTAATATTAATAAATTAATCTGAAATTAATTTGAAAAAAAGGGTAAAAATTTAAAAATGATCATAATAATCAGAAAACTTCCTAATAAAATAAACTAGTATATCTTTTAAAACGGGTCAATGAAAATGTGGAAGGATTTCATAATAATATTGATATTAATATTGTTAATAAAGAAGATTTATCCACTTCTTTAATTAAATATTTAAGGTAGATTAACAAGTAATTTAATACTTATATAAGTTTGTCAATTAGTTTTAATTTATCATGATTAAAAATTAAGAAATATTTTATAATCGTGAAACTTAAAATGCTCTTAGTGAGAGGAGATTCAATTTTTAAATATGAGTGAAAAATTTTCAGTGTTTTTATAAAAATCCAATGTGATTCAAAAAATTGATCAAAATGGTAAAAAAACTCAGACAATTTTCATGAATTCACACCAAATGTTTATTTGATATAGTGTGAAGTGGCTAACCTCTAGCCTATGTTTACCAAATATTTATTTGATATGGTGTGAACTAGCTAATGTTGTCTTGAATCTAAATCTATGAGTGATACCCCTGACACTCAAAGACAAATATTACAATCTCTATTGTACACTTGTCACTTATGCTTAGCATTCTACATGGCATTTTAGGATTATCTTTGAGTTCATGTTAATTTTTGGTAACAACCCAAGCCTTATCCTACAAAATATTTAGCTTATAGAGTTTTATCTTAGTTTTGTTTCAGTTAAATTATCATCGCCATCGTTAATCCCTTGTTTTGAATTTGAAACAAGGATAGTACCTTATAAAGTTTTATTTTAAAAATTTTACTTAAAATTATCATTGTTATCATTATTTTAATGTTGAAATAAACTTATTTACTAAAAATCCCTTCACTTTCATATTAAAACAAGTATTTGTTTTAATATTTATGAAATAAAAAAAATATCATTTGTTTAAATATGTATTTGTTTAAATATATATGTGATAAGAAAACTATCATGTATATAAACATTAAATAAAGTGTGTAAGTGTTTAGTTTTTCATATGTACAAACTACTTTGCAATTTTATTATA
>JASDQU010011768.1:88422-109810 GCA_032191745.1 Picea mariana
TTGGTTTGTTTCTGTGGTTGTAACTTACACTTATCAACGGTTCTAGGGGATATATAACTCAAATTTGAACCAGGGTCAATCAAAACAGATACTAGATGGTTGGAGATCATACCTTCTAGTTCCACCACTGAAGCTTGGTGGTCAGCCTGGTTATTGTCCAAGACTGCATAAATCTGTGGCACACTCCTGGCCACATCGTTGACTGTGGTAGCTTCCTGCATGTTATAAATCTTTCGACTGTTCTGTTGTCGGAGTGGACAGTCTCTCTGGAGATGATCCCCTCTGCAATCCCAACATTCCAAAGGTTTTCTCTTTAGGTTATCAGTCTTTACTGGTATAGGTCTAGAAGTTTTATTTCCATCCACCGAGGAAAAGTTCTGCTGGAGTACACTCCGGGTTGGAAAGTCCATTCTGTGGTTCTACTTGTAGTTTTTAAATCTCGAGGATTTGCTTCCTTTCTTCTGAAATTTTGAACCATTCTTTTGTTTCCAATCTCCACGGGACTTTGCCCGATGTCCATATTGCTCATGACAATATGTTGCCTTTCGTATAGTATCTTCTAAGGTATTTGGTTCGTCAAACTCAATCCGGTTTCGGTATTCCTTGGGGAGTCCGCTGATGAAGCGTTGTGCCTTCGCCTTCTCTGCTTTGAGGTAGGGTACGTACCTTAGTAAGTCAAGGAATTTGTTGACATATTCATCCATGGTAAGTTGGCCCAGTTTGAGTTCATAAAACTCTTTAGCCTTCTCGTCGAAGTACCTTTCCGACAAATACTTCTTCCGGAAGTACTTCTCGAACTGTTTCCAAGACAGGTCCTCCTCACGGACCCCTTTCATATTCTTAAGGTCTTCCCACCAGATGGAAGCCTTCCCGTTCAGATTGAAAGTGGCCACTCGGGCCTTCAAATTATCTGAAAAGTCATGGAATCTGAAATATTTCTTCAGTCCAAGTAGCCAAGCCTCAGCTTCCTCTCCCTTCTTTATCTTGCCGTCGAAGGAAGGAGGTTTGGCCTTTTTAAATTCCTCAAATTTATGACTCTTGGAAGTCTTTTGCTTCTTCTGTTTTCTGCGAGAATATGAACTGATCCTGCTACTAGAAGAACTTTCTGAATCCCTGAATTCCTTCTTAGTAGAATCATCTGGCACTGGTCCTTTACCTCTGGGGTGGACCTTTCTGGATGTGCTTCTCTCAGTGTGGCCACTGACACGACCAGGATTCTCCATCTCAGGTTCATGCTGCATTTGTCGTTGTAGGTCAGATAGGCTCTGCAGTAGAACTGCATTAATTTCAGTTTTCTTTTCTTGTTCTTTCATCATTCTTTCATTATCGGCCTTGCAGCTTTGCAATTCGACCATGAGACTCCTCACCGTCTCAGCTAAATCTGTAGGGGTTCCTATTGCTCTTCTTTCATCAGACTCCTCGTCTCTGTTGTGGGAGCCTTCTCCCACCTCTTGGTGAGTCACCATACTCTACGTTTGTAGATTCCCGCGGTTGATCGCCCGCTTGAGTGAAAAGACAAACGTTGGATATTAGTTAGGAGTTAAATACATTTGATAATTTGTGCATAATTTCATAATTCTTTCACATGCACACACAGTCGGGTGTTCATATTCCAAGNTTAATCCTGGATAAGATAGTTAAGTCAGGGGTTTCTCCTCATAGGAGTGTTTCGTACGAGGTTTATGCGCGACTGGTGCGACTGGTGCATGAGCCCAGTCAGGCCGAGTGTTGTAACCATGCTCTGATACCACTTTGTAACAGACCCACTACCGTAATTTAAAAAAAAAAATTTGGATTAATCTCCCACAAATGAGAAATCTCCAGAAACCTGTATTAGCGAAAGTGCCAATCCCTGGTTCAATATCGGGATTCGGGGTTTCTAATGTCAAAATTCATGCACCCCCAAGACTCGCGATTCTCCGAATTTCGATGCGCTCCTCACGCATTAGCTCCCTAGGCTAGCTCCGTTCTCATGTGACCTGCTAGTCCACGAGACCACGTGCTCTCCTCTGTCGGAGTTTCGGACTTCGCGGGTTTGAAGTGTTTAGAACTTACGTTCTCAGGATCTCCGATCCTCCGATCCCCGAGGCCACTTGGCGTTGACTCCGACGAGGGTTGCCCCTTTGACACCTGTCCTCCACTACCACACTGTTACAGTGGGGCCGTCGCGTTTCGGAATTTCGCGACTTCTCTGTCACTAATTCTCTCGTCACCGAGAACCCCGATATACCGATCCCCAATATACGTGAGAACTTATTCCTCCACGTCACCACATTCCCGTTGTCATATCGAATATCGCGAAATCACGATTTCTAATGCAACAATTCCTTTGTCTTTGGAAATCCCGAAATGCCAAACCCGAATCCTAGGGATCATCTGACACGTGTCCCTGCAGATGGACGGTTTAAAACTCCCGTCGAGATATCGCAAATCGCGATTCCAACATGCAAGAGGTTCCTGCCTCCGGGAACCTCGATTCTCCGATTTGCGACTTCCTCAGATCTTCCGACACGTGTCCCTGTTGATGGACGGTTCTGAGCTTATCGGGACTTCACGGATCGCGAATCCTGATGCAACAATCTCTTCACTCCTGGAATCCCCGATGGGTTAATTCCCGACTCCTACCCTGATGTCTGACGCGTGTCCTGCCGAGATCAACAACTAGGATCTTTTCTCGGGATTTCGAGACTTTCAAAGTCCTATTTCCCTTGCTCTCAGGAACTCCGATTCCCCGATTCACGACTCTTCGGGATCTCTTGCCACGTGCTCTGGCTAAGATCAACGGCTGAGATTTCTTCTCTGCACACTAGGGTTTAACTCCGACGCAACTTCTCGAGATCTGACGGCTGACGGGATTTTGTCAATCTTCTCTGTAAGATCCTGACCGTCGATTTCTTCCTCCTTGAGGATCTTCTCGAGAATGGCTAAGTATCTCTTCTACAAGAGGGAATCTCTACTAGAGATCTATTCCAGGGCTTTCCTGGAGACGGATTGAGGAAATAGCTTCCCGAAGACGGGCTAGGTACCTAACTTAGCTCAATCTAAGCATAACTAGACTTATTTATCAACGTAAGTCGTGCATGGTATCCTCTGTGGTAAGTGTATATCAACTGATTCATATCAAACATTACGCGAACACTCTCATGCTGCAATCCTTTACAATTTCACAGTCCTATGAGCTAATATCTACTCCTTATCATCAATTACTGCACAGACATTCTTACACAGGAAACATTCACAATTCCACAAGTCTCTGAACATATGTGACAGCATATAAATTCAAGAAGCAATATGAACAAGACACTTATCAGAAATAACTTCAGCAATGGAAGCAACCGCTGAGAGGGGTGCTCGTTTCCACCCAACCGTAGGCGTAGCGACTCCTACTGGATTTACCACTATCCACCCCCGAGCTGAGACCACGGTGTTCTGAGACCTGCGTCTCCCTGTCTGCCAGTGACCAGGAGCGAAGGTTGCAATCCTTGCTCTCTGCGATCACTCACTCTGCGTAGAATTGCCAGAGTTCCCCTCACGTCCGCCCCCTTTCCATCGCTTCCGCCATATGCCTTATCCTCTCACGAGGTTGCGTGTGGCGCGATTTTCCTTGCGCTGGTCATTCATGATGTCTCTACGGATAGGCGGTTCACCTCCCCATCCCTCATCAAGCCATCAACCTACCAGCCTGCAAGGCATTTATTTCAGGACTAGCGAGTCGCTTTTGGTTCTCCGGGCCAGTGGAGTCCAAATACGGTCTTTTAATTCTTGGTGGAAGTTAACACCCCTTTTTCAAGGTGCCCTCCACCACCATCGTGGTCTCCTTTCCGCACATCCCCTCTCAGCAGTTCTGCAATAAATTCAAACTGTTATTTACATTCATTGACCCCTTCCTGCAGGTCCATTTACATCACATATTGATACTTATGAGTTTTTCCATAGTCCTTGGCCGGTCCAGTTATATTTACAATCTGGGGGAAACAGGGTGTTACACTTGGGCTAGTGAGAGAGGTTTTCCTTAAGTGAAATTAGCTTGAGACCGAAATCTCTATACCCTGACCTCGTCAAGGACCTGCTCTGAGAAATGATAAGGAGCAGATTTCTCTAAAACCACTGATCCATATTATTTTGAGAACGACATGAAGACAAAAATATGGTAGAGGTATAACAAGGAAATAAACAGAGACATTGCAAGAAATGCATAAATATAGTGAAACCGAAATTTTATTAATGAATAAGAGAGAAAAACATTGTAGAACACAAATTGGCAGAATGGGTTAGCTTATCTCTGAAAAGAAAGAGATGTTGACTACGCTTCATTCACAACAAGCTTTACATCACACTCCATTGCATTCTTAAAGGGCCTCCTTCACCTCAATTATATATGAGAGGGTGAGAGGAGAACAATTCCCATGATGCATGTGGGATAAATTAGTCTAAGTTTATAAAATGCCATAGGCATGTAAAACACTAGGACTTCCCGAGCGGTCACCCATCCCAGTACTACTCTAGCCTAAGAGCACTTAACTGCGGAGTTCTAATGGGATTCAATGCATCAACTTTGTGTTGTAATCATGTACATAAGACCACTAGGAAATCATTACATGATGTTTGTAATTAACAAATGAAGATGACATTACCTTCCATTCCCCATTAAAAGGGTTAATATCATGGTTTATCAAAACCATAGGCTTGAAGTGTCGATTCAATGGAAAAGATGGATGGCCACTAGGATCCACCTCGATCACTTTTTAATATAAAACATAAATGAGAAAACCCTAAACATCCAAAACCCTAACCCCGAGAGATGAAACGCCAAAAGGTTTGTGGACCCCGATGGGGTTAGTTGATATGTCAACTTCCCAAGGGCGTAACTTTTGCATATGATCTTTGCTTGGGGTGCTCGATACACCATTGGAAAGGTATAGCCGAGGAGTACACATTTCATTCAGCATGACATCTACCTTTAGTTTCATGCTAGGTGTTGCCAAGCCTAAAAAACGTCGTTTAGGGCCTCAAAACGACCTCAAAAGTTTGGGACCCAAAAAAATAGTAAAAAAAAACTACCAAAATGAAAATTTGTTCTTTGAGCCAATGGAATAGGTGGGTGGCCATCGATATCCACCTGGATCAGTCCTCCCCCCTTAGAAATCAATGGTATCCATTGTGTTGAGCACCCCCGCTAGATGGGGAAACTTCTGTTGAACTTGGCCCCGGGTGAGCCAATTGCCTTGGTGCAGTAGCTTCCCTGCTTTGACAACCCTATAAAGTTGGATCCTTTTTTGGTGAGTGCCCTTAATTCGAGTGTCCTTGATCTAATCAATGGTTTCCTGTTTCATGTAGTTATGGTTGAGCTCTGTTGGTGTCAATTGCTCTACGATTTTTTATGTGTCCAATAATGGTGGGAAGTATGGTCGAAGGAGGTCCACATTGAACACTGGGTACATGCCAAGGAAGGGGGGAATACTTAACTCAAAATCATTGTCACCCACAACCTTGGTGATGCTGTAAGGTCCATATCAAAGGGGACAAAGCTTCTGATGGGGCCCTGTAAGGTGTTTTTTTTGTAAATGTAGCCAAACTTTGTCTCCCACTTGAAACTTGTGTGGCACCCGATGTTGATCATGGCGTTGCTTGTACTTAGCATTGTCTTTCTACAAAATATCATGGACCTATTGGTGGATGTGATGAATCTGTTCAATAAGCTTGGTATCTTTGTTGGCCTTAGACTAAACATGGGGATATTATGCATGTGTGATCGCAAGGGGCAGTGCGGCATCAATGGGACCCAGTGGTTGAAATCCCAACCCCACCTGAAAGGGGATATGGTCGATTGAGCTATGGAGATATCTGTTGTAGTTGTGCTAAACATAGGGGAGACTCTCATCCCATGTGTGTGGATGTTTGGAGTTGTACATGCGCAAGATGCACATAATCATTCAATTGACGACCTCTATCTGGCCATCGGTTTGGGGGTGGAAGGCAGTGGATTTGGTGAGCTTTGTGTCCAACAGTGACCAAAGGCTCAACCAAAATGTGTCGAGGAACTTGTTGTCCCGAACTGAGATGATGGTCTATGATATCTCAAAATGTACCTAGACCCGTTCGAAGAAGAGCTTGGAAATGGCCTCCACTGTGATACTCTTCTTACAGGTTGTCAGAATGGCCATCTTGGAAAATTGATCAACAACCACAAAAACACGATCATTGCCTTGATTGGTTGAAGTAAGGCCAGACATGTAGTCCATCGAGATGAATTCTCTGGGTCTGTCGGGAGTAGACAGAGGGGTGTACATGCCTTGCTTCTTAGTGGCTAGTTTGGCAATGGTGTAGGCAGTGTGGGACCTGATATACTTGTTGACATCCTGTCAAAGTTTCGACCAATAGAAATGCTTCTATAGTACTTCCACAGTATTTTCCATACCAAAATGTCCTGCCATCCGATTGTATTGAGCTTCCCAAATCAACTTCACACGCTCGCTTGAAGGAACACATAGGTGGCCCAAATGGCATAACAGTTCATCTTGAAGGTGAAAGTCAGTGACAGTCGCATATGTTTCCAGCAGCTAGTAAGTGGTGGTGAAGTCAAGATAACTTTTGTAGAGTTGGGGTCACTCAGAGGTCGCATGTCCACAGGAGTGGCACACTGTTCTTAGGGAGACAACTAGAGGTTGACTGAGGCAGTGAGAAAAATGATTGGTGCTCCATGTCTTATATTTGATGTTGAGATGGAACTGTTGTAGGTATGTGAACCACTTTTGATGGCCATCATTATGTAATGCCTTGTGTCTGTATGAACTACAGGGGTTTGTGATCAATGTGGATGATTGGATCCTTCCCGAGAATGTAATGCTTCCATTGGCGGTAGGATTGTACAATGGAATACATTTTTTCCCATAGGTGGGGTACTTATGGAAAACATCTGATAATGTCTCACTATAATATGCCACCGGATGACCATGTTGAGTGAGAACTACACCTACAACATAGTCTGAAGCATAGGTCTCAATCTTGAAAGGTTGTTGTTGATCGGGTAAGGAGAGTACTAGGACTGAGCACAAGTGATGTTTTAGATCATCGAACGCTTGTTGTTGTGACTTCCCCGACATGAAATTTTCCTTGCCACCACCCTTGGTCACTTGACGGAGGGCCCATGCAATATGGGAGAATCCCAACATGAACTTGTCATAGAATTTGACAAGTCCTAAGAAACTTTGAAGCTTAGTGAGTGTGATCGGGGCTGGTCAGTCACGAATGACCTGGATCTTGGTTGGATCCACATGCATACCATGCTCATAAATAATGTAGACTAGGTATTATACCATGTTCATGTCGAAGGAGCATTTATTCAAGTTAGCAGATAGCTTGTGTTGTTGCAGAGTGTGAAGGAGCTATTGATTATGTTGCAAGTGTTCCACCCAAGTCTTGTTGAAGATGAGGATGTCATCCAGATATACCAACACAAAAGAGTTGGTGAAGGGCCCAAATATATCGTCCATCAGCCTCATTAAAGTTGTCAGAGCATTTGTCAAACCAAAGGGCATGGCCAATCATTCGAAAAGACCTTCTTTGGACTTGAAAGTAGTCTTCCATATATCAGTCTGTTCTATTAGGACCTGGTGGTACCCAGACTTCAAGTCAATCTTACTAAAGTACTTGGTTCCCTTGAGCTGGTCAAAAAGGTCGTCAATTCAAGGAATTGGGTACCAATTCCTAACTATGATTTCGTTTAGGGCCCTATAATCAATGCAGAGTCGTTGGGTCTCATATTTCTTTTGCACGAGTACAATCAGGCTCCCGGAGGGCGAGGGGTTGGGTCGGATGTGCCCCTTTTGAAGCAACTCTTGGATCTGACACTTGATTTAATGCTTGACCTAACAGTGCATTGGTACCCCGATGGGTGAAGAGAAGATGTCTTTGTATTATTCCATGATATTGTCCTCCTGATTCTGGTGCATAGAGAGGCCCTATGTAGAGGTCATGGATGTGGCTTCGACCTTCTATTCACTCCAAGAGAGAATCATGAAGAAGACAAATTTCCCGATTTGGGAAATGACCTTCCTGCATTTCTTAGCAGAGATCAAAGAAATGGTGGTAGGCGGAGCTACCTATGGTATCATGTACAATTGTCTAACCGAAGTAATAATAACACTGTGAGGTCTAAACTCATATACAACACGTCGTTTCCACAAGTATGGTTGTCCTAAAAGAACATCACAAACTTCAAGGGGGGGAATATCACACAATACCTTATCCTTTAAGGGCTTGATGTCATAGGGAGAGTGAAACTATTGACTAACGCGAAGATCTCTCCCTTGGTGGAGCCACCCAATGGTGTAGGGTTGCAGGTGTGGTGTTTTCGGTAGGTCTAGCCGCTTGACGACCTTTTCTAAGATCAGGTTCTTTTGAATTCCACTATCGATAATTAAATGCAGTGGAGCACCCTTCACCCACATCTGCGAGTGAAAAAGGATCTCACCTTCCTCTAGTTCTTCTGGTTCACTTGGTTGGACCTTAGTGGTAGTGACAGTGGCATTAGGTTTTGCATCAATGATCCGCTTCCCCTTGTCTGGATCTGATTTAGAGTCGGAACCTGCCTCTGACTCTGATGTTTTTATGTCGGCCACCAACGATTGCTTTGAGTGACATTCATCGATGTTATGACCCTTCATCTATGTGACCAACGATTTACCCTTATTTGTTTGCGACTTGGACTGGTTGTCCTGAGAGGGTCCATCCTTGCTATGTCCTTTGTTCTGTGGGTTGGGGTTGCCTTTGCCCTTCTTTTGATGTGAGGAATTCCTAGATCCAAACTCCCGCTTCTTTTGTTTAAATTTTTGCTCGATTTTGATAACATAGTGATAAGCCATGCCCAGTGATGAGATGTCTAGAAAATCCATTTTTGTTTGGACTTGTCTATGGAAACTGTCACAGTACTTGAGCATAATATGTTGTTCATATTCTTTGATACCCAATTTGGTGCACATGGTATGGAAGATATTTGTGAAATCTGTTACTGTCTGGTCCCTTTCCTGTCGCAGTGTGGTCCATCTCGTATATTGGTCATCGTATCTTCCAACAGGGTAGTATTGTTCCTTAATAACATCCCTGAAAGAATCCCAAGTGGGTGAAACCAAAAATATTGTATATTCCTCAATGTCCTTTTTCTCACAACAAGTTTCCCACCATTCCTTGACATGGGGGACAACCTTAAAGAGCGTAAAGGTAATTTTTTCTCTATCGAAAAAATTATGAACCGAAAAATAGCCTTCTAGTAGATTCAACCATTTATCTACAGCATCTGCATCTATATGAACTTCAAATACAAGAATATCAAAACTCACTTGTACCTTGAAGGGGGGGGCACCTCCAAAGTGATCGCTCGATGAATATGCGTCACTCGTTGGCAGTTGTCAAAGGATCCGTGCAAAATTATCTATCATCTCATTCATTTATCGCACAAGGGATTCCTCAAGCAACAATTTAAAATGATCTCCCACTCCCTTGTCTCTCTTTACTTCTGCCATGGGAGGTCATCTAGGATGATGGGGACGGTCTTGCAAGGGATCAACTACTTCAAGTCCCAACTCCTTGTACCTTGACCTCGTTGGGGACATGCATAGATAACAAATAAATAATAGATCACTCTGATACCGTTGATCTAGATTTATAAATGGAACAAAATGAAACATAGATGTATAACAAAGAAACACAGAGAGATATAGTAAAACTTGACTTCTATTAATAAAGAGAATATGTTGAAAATGTAAAAGTGCAGACTGAAACAAACTTGCTTGAATGGTGGCATCATATCTCTGAGAAGAGATGTGACGGCTACCCTCATTCCCAAGAAGATGAGTACAATGAGGCTCTAAAGACATTTTTAACATAAACAATAAATGAGAAAACCCTAACATCTAAAACCCTAACCCTGGGAAATGAAACACCAAAAGGTTTGTGGGCCCCGATGGGGATAGTTGATATGTCAACTTCCCAAGGGCGTAAATTTTGCATACGATCTTCGTTTGGGGCGCTCGATACTCCGTTGGAAAGGTCTAGTCGAGGAGTACAAATTATGTGTGGCCTAGCGTCTGTATTCACCTATATTTTAGGGCGTTGTTGAGCCCAAAAAACATCATTTAGGGCCTCAAAACGACCCCGTAATCTTGACCCGAAAAACAGTATAAAAAAAAAACTACCAAAATGAAAAAATATTCTTTGAGCCAGTGGAATAGGTGGGTGGCCACCAATATCCACCTGGATCAGTCCTCCTCCCTTAGGAAGCAATTATATCCATTACGTTGAGCGCCCCCATCAGATGAGGAAACTTCTGCTGAACTTGGCCTCAAGTAAGCCACTTTCCTTAGAGCAGTAGATACCCTGCTTTTACAACCCTATAAAGTTGGATCCTCTGTTGGAAAGTGAACTTAATCTAAGTGTCCCTTATCTCATCAATGGCTACATGTTCTATGCAGTCAAGGTTGAGATTTGTCAGTGTCAACTACTATATGATTTCTGATGTGTTCAATAATGGTGGGAAGTATGGCCGAAGGAGGTCCACATTAAACACTAGGTGCAGGCCAAGGAAGGGTGGAATACTCATCTCAAAATTATTGTCACCCATAGTTGTGGTGATGGTGTAAGGTCCATATCGAAGGGGACAGAGCTTCCAATGGGGTCTTGTAAGGCATTCTTTTTGTAAATGCAACCAAACCTTTTCTCCCACCTGAAACTTGTGTGTCACCCAATGTTGATCATGGAATTGCTTGTACTTAGCATTGGATTTCTGTAAAATATCATGGACCTATTGGAAAATGTGTTGAATCCGTTCAATAAACTTGGTGGCTTTGTCAGTCTCACACTGAACATGGGAAGATTTTGCATGTGTGGTCTCAAGGGGCAATGCGACATCAATGGGACTCAATCGTTGAAATCCCAACCCCATCTGAAAGGGGCTATGGTCGGTCAAGTTATGGAGAGCTATGTTGTAGTTGTTTTGAACATAGGGTAGACTCTCATCCCATGTGTGTGAATGATTGGAGTTGTACATGTGTAAGATGTGCACGATCATTCAATTGACGACCTTTGTCTAGCCATCAGTTTGGGGGTGGAAGGCAATGGATTTGGTGAGCTTGGTGTCCAACAGTGACCAGAGGCTCGACCAAAATGTGTTAAGTAACACACTGTCCCGATCTGAGATGATGGTTTGTCGTATCCCAAATTGTACCTAGACCCGTTCGAAGAAGAGCTTGGTAGTGGCCTCCGCCATGATACTCTTCTTGTAGGCTATGAGAATGTCCATCTTAGAAAAACGATCAACAACCACAAAAAAACAGTCATTGCCTTGATTGGATGAAGGAAGGCCAGACGTGTAGTCCATCGAGATGGATTCATAGGGCCTGTCAGGAGTAGACAGAGGGGTGTACATGCCTTACTTCTCAGTGGTTGGTTTCTCAATGGTGTGGGTAGTGTAGGACTTGATATACTTGTTAACATCCTATTGAAGTTTCAACCAATATAAATTCTTCTATAGTATTTCCATGGTCTTTTCCATGCCAAAATGCCTTGACTTATGACTGTATAGAGCTTCCCAAATCAACTTCGCACGCTCGCTTGAAGGAACACAAAGGTGGCCCAGATGGCACAACAGTCTGTCCTAAAGGTGAAATTTAGTGACAACTGCGCCTATTTCCAGCAGTTGGTAAGTGGTAATGAAGTTGGGATCAATTTTGTAGAGTTGGGGCCACTTGGAGGCCTCATGTCCACAAGAGTGGAGCACCGTGCTTAGGGAGAAAAATGGAGGTAGACTGAGGTAGTGAGCGACATGATTGGTGATCCATGTCTTATATTTGATGTTGAGATGGAACTACTACAGGTATGTGGACCACTTTTGATGGCAGTCGTTCTGTAATTTTCCTTGTGTATGTATGAACTACAAGGGCTTGTGATCAATGTGGATGATTATCTCCTTCTCGAGAATGTAATGCTTCTGTTGGCGACAAACTTGTACAATGGAATACATTTATTTTTCATAGGTGGGGTACTTACATACAACATTTGATAGTGTCTCACTATGATATTCCATTGGATGACCGTGTTGAGTGAGAAATACGCCCACAACATAGTCTGAAGCATCAATCTTAATCTTGAAAGGTTGTTGCAGATCGGGTAAGGAGAATATTGGGGTTGAGCACAATTGATGTTTCATATCATCGAATGTTTATTATTGTGACTTCCCCCACATGAACTTTTCCTTGCCACAACCCTTAGTCACTTGGCTAAGGGCCTATGCAATATGACAAAATTTCAACACGAACCTATAATAGACGTTGAAAAGTCCTAAGAAACTTTGAAGCTCAACGAGTGTGGTCAGGGCTGGCTAGTCATGAATGACCTGGATATTGGCTAGATTCACATGCACACCATGCTCATCAACAATGTAGCCTAGATATTGGACCTTGTTCATGTCGAAGGAGCATTTTTCCAAGTTAACATATAGCCTGTGTTGTCGTAGAGTGTGAATGACTTGTTGAATATGTTGCATGTGTTCTTCCTAAGTCTTGCTAAAGATGAGGATGTCGGCCATATATACCACCAAAAAAGAGTTGGTGAAGGGATGCAATATATCATCCATCAACCTCATCAAAGTCGTTGGAGCATTTTTCAAACCAAAGTGCATGACCAACCATTCGAAAATACCTTGTTTGGACTTGAAAGTAGTCTTCCATACATTGGTCTGTTCTATTGGGACCCGGTGGTAGCTAGACTTCAGGTCAATCTTACTGAAGTACTTGGCTCCCTTGAGCTGGTCAACAAGGTCACCAATTCAAGGAATTGGGTACCGGTTCCTGATTATGATTTTGTTTAGGGCCATGTAATCAATGCAGAGTCGCCAGGTCCAATCTTTCTTACATGGCCCCTTTTGAAGCAACTCTTGGATCTGTAGCTTGATTTCATCATTTTCCATCAACGAGCAGCGATAGACTGGCCTATTGGGTAGAGATTCACTGGGGGTTAGATCAATTGAATGCTTGACTTGACATTGCAACTGTAAACTGGTGGGTGAAGAGAATATGTCTTTGTATTCTTCCACGATCTTGTCCACTTGCTTTTTCTATGTGGAGAGGCCCTGTGCAGAGGTCATGGATGTGGTTGTAATATTCTATTCACTCTGAGAGTGAATCATGAAGAAGACAAATTTCCCAGTCTAGGAAATGACCTTCCTACATTGCTTAGTAGAGATCAAAGAAATATTGGTAGGTGGAGTTACCTCTAGTACCATGTACAATTGTCTACCCAAAGTAATAATAACACTGCGAGTTCTAGACTCATATACAACATGTCGTTTCCACAAGTATGGTTATCCTAAAATAACATCACAAACTTCAAGGAGGGAAATATCACACAATATCTCATCCTTGAAGGGCTTGATTGTAATGTCCCCCAGCCCATCTGAGTGACATTACGCTGTGAAATACTCCTAAAAATGAAATTTGTGCTAATTATATTAATTCATTTATCGTTAGTTGATTTTGTGGATTTTAACCTTGTACAATATTTACTGCAAACTTATTTTTAGTAAAAAAATAGAAAAGATACAATGGTAAATACAAACATTACACAGAGATTTTTCCCCTGGAAACCCAAATCGGGAAAACCAACATATTCTATATTCATTCATAGTGTTACATTGTTTACAATACAATATACATATAGGATCCAGAGACATTCAAAACCCTAACCCAATGACCTGGATTAGTCAACAACCCGAATTCCTTAACCGAAAATAGAAAACCATCGGCAAAGAAACCATGTGCTGAAAAACCACCTAAATATGTGACATGTTTCCTGAGGTAGAATTTTTTTTCTCGGGGGTATTTCCCCTGAACCCCTGCACCCCCCCTCAAACCCCCCTGCACACCCAATGCAACACAGACACTACTACTCGTGCAAATAATATAACACATACACAACATTCTCCCACTTGTTGTTTTCTTTGCATATAGGGGGTTACAGGGTTACATACTCAACAATCCAGGGAAACAATGCCCATTGATCCTCTACACCAAGAGAACTTCTCAGTGCTCACAGATTTTGTTAATGAATCTGCAACATTCTTTAAAGTGTCCACCTTCATCAACAATACTTTCTTTTCTTCAATCACGTCTCTCACAAAGTGATATTAAATATCAATATTCTTTGTCTTTGAATGATAAGTTGGGTTCTTCGCCAGAAAAATTGCACTTTGACTGTCACAATCTATCCTTACAGCTTACTGGACCAATCCAATACATGAACACAATCTTTGTAACCATACTGCTTCCTTACTTGCATGAGTGGATGCCATGTATTGAGCTTCTGTAGTTGAAAGTTCCACTACAACCTGTATTTTGCTCATCCAACTTATTTCTCTTCCAAATAGGTTAAACACATACCCACTTGTAGATATCCTACGATCTAGATCCCCAGCCCAATCTGCATCCACAAATCCATGTATATCCACCACTCTGTCCAATCCTAGTCTTCCTTCGTAGCACAATCCATAGCTACTAGTGCCCCGCAAATACCTGAAAACCTTTTTTACTGTTGTCAAATGCTCCTTCTATGGTTTTGACATATACCTGCTCAAAACTCCCACTACATGTGCAATTTCTGGTCTAGTATAGACCATTGCATACATCAAACTGCCAACTACACTCGCATATGGAACACAAGACATGTCCTCCTCCTCTTCCTGTGTCTTGGGACACTGATCCATAGATAACTTTACCCCAATAGGAATAGGAACCTTGACCAGTTTACACTCCTGCATATTAAACCTCTGCAATATTGTCTCGACATATTTTCTCTGATTTAACCACAGTTTCCTCTTTTTCCGATCTCTTTTAATTTCCATGCCCAAAATGAAATTTGAAGCACCGAGATCCTTCATGTCAAATTTAGAGGACAACTGAGTTTTCACATCCTGGATAATCTCCTTGTTGTTTTCTATCAACAACATGTCATCCACATACAAGACCAAATAAATCAAATGATCACCAATTAATTTAAAATACACACAATGATCCTCTTTGCTTCTTGTGAAGCCAATTCCCAGCATATAAGTATCAAATTTTTGATACCACTTCCTTGGTGATTGTTTTAAACCATACAAGGACTTTTTCAGCTTGCATACCAACTCCTTCTTTCCCTTCACAGCATAACCTTCTGGTTGCTTCATATAGATTTCTTCTTCCAGATCCCCATGTAGGAATTTTGTCTTCACATCCATCTGTTCTACTTCAAAATCAAATGCAACAACAACATATAACATAAATATTATAGAGGTTAACTTGGCAACATGAGAAAAAATCTCACCAAAATCAATTCCCTCAACCTGGGAATAACCCTTTGCTACTAATCGAGCTTTGTATTTCTCCACTTTTCCTTCTGCATTAAACTTCTTTTTAAATACCCATTTGCTTCCAATAGGCTTTCTTCGAGTCGACAACTCAACTAGATCCCAAGACTCATTCTTATTCAAAGATGCCATTTCTTTGTCCATGGCCCTTTTCCAGAGATTTCCATCTTCTGAATCCATTGCCTCCCTGATAGTTCTAGGATCATCATCAGTAATAGACAAAGAAAAAATTGAACGTAAATCAGATGGAGTATACCTTTCCGGTAGCCTTCTTTCTCAAACCGATCTCCTTAATACTGGAGTATGAGGATCTTCTTCTTCTGATTCATGTTCTTCTGTAGAGTTTGATTCGTCATCCTTTAAATCAAACTCTATTTTCTCTGGTTCTTCCTTACTTGGTATCTATGGAGGAGTTTAGCGCTATTGGATGCATGAAGTTGAAGAGCATAAGGGGGTTGGAGAATTGGGCAAAGCTTCGGCTGCTCAATGTTGCTGGGTGCTCCAAGTTAGAAGAGCTGCCAAGTATGGAAACATTGGTATCTATGAAGATGTTTATCGCAGATGGATGCCTGAAGCTGGAGAGCATAAGGGGGTTGGGGCAGTGGGCAAAGCTTCGGTTGCTCAGTGTTTCTCACTGCTTCGAGTTAGAAGAGCTGCCAAGTATGGAAACATTGGTATCTATGGAGGAGTTTCACTCAATTGCATGTGTGAAGTTGAAGCGAATACAAGGGTTGGAACGGTGGACAAAGCTTCAGGTGCTCAATGTTGTTGCCTGCTCCAAGTTAGAAGAACTGCCAAATATGGTAACATTGGTATCTATGGAGAAGTTTGATGCAGATGGATGTGTAAACCTGAAGAGCATACGGGGGTTGGAGCAGTGGTCAAAGCTTCGACTACTCAATGTTGCTCAGTGCTCCGAGTTAGAAGAGCTGCCAAGGATGGAAATATTGGTATATATGGAGGAGTTTAGCGCTGATGGATGCGTGAAGCTGAAGAGTATAAGGGGGTTGGAGCAGTGGAAAAATCTTCGGCTGCTCAACGTTACTGGGTGCTCTAAGTTAGAAGAGCTGTCAAGGATGGAAACATTGGTATCTATGGAGGAGTTTCACGCACCTACATGTGTGAAGCTGAAGAGCATACGGGGGTTAGAGCGGTGGACNGCTCAATGTCATTGGGTGCTCTGAGTTAGAAGAGCTGCCAAATATAGAAACATTGGTATCTATGGAGAAGTTTTACGCAATTGCATGTGTCAAGCTGAAGAGCATACGGGGGTTGGAGCGGTGGGCTAAGCTTAGGCTGCTCAATGTTGTTGGGTGCTCCGAGTTAAAAGAGTTTCCAAGGATGGAAACATTGGTATGTATGGAGGAGTTTCACGCAGTTGCATGTGTCAAGCTGAAGAGAATACGGGGGTTGGAGCGGTGGACAAAGCTTCGGGTGCTCAATGTTGGTGGGTGCTCCATGTTAGAAGAGCTACCGAGGATGGAAACATTGGTATCTATGGAGAGGTTTTACGCTGATGGATGCATGAAGCTGAAGAACATACGAGGGTTGGAGAAGTGGGCAAAGCTTTGGCTACTCAATGTTTCTCGGTGCTCTATGTTAGAAGATTTTCCAAGTATGGAAACATTGGTATCTATGGAGAAGTTTCACGCACCTCAATGTGTGAAGCTAAAGAGCATACGAGGATTGGAGCGATGTGTAAAGATTCGGCAACTCAATCTTGCTGAGTGTTCCAAGTTAGAAGAGCTACCAAGGATGGAAACATTGGTATCTATGGAGGAGTTTTACGCAGATGGATGTGTCGAGCTGAAGAGCCTACGGGGGTTGGAACAGTGCGCAAAGCTTCACTTATTCAATGTTGTTGGGTGCTCCGAGTTAGAAGAGCTACCAAGTATGGAAATATTGGTATATATGGAGACATTTATCGCAGATGGATGTGTGAAGCTGAAGAGCATAAGGGGGTTAGAGCAGTGGGCAAGGCTTTGACTGCTCAGTGTTGTTTGGTGTTCCGAGTTAGAAGAGCTGCCAACTATGGAAACATTGGTATCTATGGAGGATTTTAGCGCATATGGATGCGTGAAGCTGAAGAGCATAAGGGGGTTCGAGCAGTGGACAAAGCTCCGGCTATTCAATGTTGCTGGGTGTTCCGAGTTAGAAGAGATGCCAACTATGGAAACATTGGTATCTATGGAGGAGTTTAGCATAGATGGATGTGTGAAGCTGAAAAGCATAAGGGGGTTGGAGCAGTGGACAAAGCTTCGGCTGTTCAATGTTGCTGGGTGCTCCGAGTTAGAAGAGCTGCCAAGTATGGAAACATTGGTATCTATGGAGAAGTTTAGCATGGATGGATGCCTGAAGCTGAAGAGCATAAGGGGGTTGGAGCGGTGGGCAAAGCTTCGGCTGCTCAATGTTGCTGGGTGCTCCGAGTTAGAAGAGCTACCAAGTATGGAAACATTGGTCTCTATGGAGACGTTTGTGGTAGATGGATGCATGAAGCTGAAGAGCATAAGGGGGTTGGAGCAGTGGGAAAATATTCGGCTACTCAATGTTGTTCGGTGCTCCGAGTTAGAAGAGTTGCCAAGTATGCAAACATTGGTATCTATGGAGGATTTTAGCACAGATGGATGCGTGAAGTTGAAGAACATAAGGGGGTTGGAGCAGTGGGCAACGCTTCGACTGCTCAGTGTTGCTGGGTGCTCCAAGTTAGAAGAGCTGCAAAGTATTGAAACATTGGTATCTATGGAGACGTTTATCGTAGATGGATGCGTGAGGCTGAAGAGCATACGGGGGTTAGAGCAGTGGGCAAAGCTTCGGCTACTCAATGTTTCTGGGTGCTCCGAGTTTGAAGAGCTGCCAAGTCTGGAAACATTGGTATCTATGGAGATGTTTGTCGCAAATGAATGCGTGAAGCTAAAGAGCATAAGGGGGTTGGAGCAGTGTGCAAATATTTGGCTGCTTAGTGTTGCTGGATGCTCCGAGTTAGAAGAGCTGCCAAATATGGAAACATTGGTAGCTATGGAGGAGTCTAACACAGATGGATGTGTGAAGCTGAAGAGTATAAGGGGTTTGGAGCAGTGGGCAAAGCTTCGGCTGCTTAGTGTTGTTCGGTGCTCCGAGTTAGAAGAGCTGCCAAGTATGGAAACATTGGCATCTATGGAGGAGTTTAGCACAGATGGATGCGTGAAGCTGAAGAGCATAAGGGGGTTGGAGCAGTGGGAAAAGCTTCGGCTGCTCAATGTTGCTGGGTGCTCTGAGTTAGAAGAGCTGCCAAGTATGGAAACATTGGAATCTATGGAGTTGTTTGTCGCAAATGAATGCATGAAGCTGAAGAGCATAAGGGGGTTGGAGCAGTGGGAAAAGCTTCGGCTGCTCAGTGTTGCTAGATGCTCCGAGTTAGAAGAGCTGCCAAGTATGGAAACATTGGTAGCTATGGAGGAGTTTAGGGCAGATGGATGCGTGAAGATGAAGAGTATAAGGGGTTTGGAGCAATGGGCAAAGCTTCAGCTGCTTAGTGTTGCTGAGTGCTCTGAGTTAGAAGAGCTGCGAAGTATGGAAACATTGGCATCTATGGAGGACTTTTGTACATCTGGGTGTGTGAAGCTGAAGAACATACGGGGGTTATTTCAATTGACAAAGCTTAGAGTCCTAAATTTTTTTGGTTGCTCCAAGTTAAAAGAGGTGGAAGGTGTTGAACTCTGTACATGGTTGGAGATGCTTGATGTCTTTGGATGTCCCAAATTACAGTGTCCCGTGTGGGAGTAGTGGACCAGATTTGCGGAGGATTGAAGGAAGGATACTACTTACATGAAAAGAAAAGCAACAAGAAGCAACTTTTGCAATGTGAGGACAATTTAAGAGTTAGCCATAACGCTGCTATATATATATGGATTTGTACTAATTATTATAGTTTATGGCAATATGTATATGAAAGGTTTACATTAATTATTATTTAGTGTGTGTTTTTTTTAAGAACAAAGCTCTTTCGTATGCATTGTAACCATTCTAATAAATATTTAAATAAATCTAAATCTAAAGCAAGTGTATCGTACTAAAGAGGGTAAATTCAAGTTTTACTTACGGCCAAATTTGAGTATCGTGTATGATGTGTTTCCTAATTAATTAAATTAATGGTTTAATATTGTTCCTGTGAACGGTACTTAAAAGGAGATTGAAATAACAAAGTTATTTTTGTGTAACTTTGTGTAATTAAGACTTCCCTATTGTAAAGTGCCACATTAATCACTTTTTAATGAGGAATGCAGAGTGACTAGAGTGAATGGACGTGATTAATTTAAACTTACAACTTTAAGACAGTTAATTAGTCAAAGTATTATGTTGGTTAATTAGTCAAAGTATTATGTTTTTTTATTTTTTATTTTAAGTTTTCACTATCGATTATATCACAAATTTTATGTCTGCATAAGACATAATGACCTGCCCAAAGGGAAACTAGGTGGAGTGTTAACTGGACATCAAAAAGAAACTTCAAGAGGCATATCATAGGAGCTGACTCCTTTTGGTGGAGTGTTAACTGGATATCAAAAAGAAACTTTAAGAGGCATATCATAGGAGTTGACAGATTGCTCCAGAGGAATAACTAGTTTTTCTTCTGCCTATTATCAACAACACTGAGGAATTTTAAAGAAAAAAAACTGAAAGCCATTAGGAAAACTTATCATTGGTGGTGCCCTAGAGGCTGAGGACTGGGACCCTCCAGCTGTGTCCCAGTTCACTTGTTGATAAAAAAATGAGAGCCCAAAGTTCACTTGCATTATTTGAAAGGACAAAAAATGAGAGCCCAAAGTTCAGTTGCATTATTTGAGAGGACTCCTAATGAGCCTGCATAGACTTAGAGGATGGTGCTTGATGGAGAAGGAAATTTTGGGGTTTAGTGCAGCAAACGAGGCTAAGAGCTAAGGAACAGACCAAAAGAAGTAACGTGCGCCAGGAAAGAAGGGAAAGCAATGTGATAGAGGGCAAAGGAAGCAACGCGTCAGGAATTAAGGAAGATCAACAAATAGTTAAAGCAAGGAACGATTGGAGCGAAGAACAACCATGCCGAAGGTAGTTAGAAAGTGGACAAGTTGAGTCCACTTAAAATTAGGGTTTTTGAGTCATGATGTAAGGGTTTTTACCCAATTTTGTAGTATAAATAAAAGATGTATGAGGTAGCTAAAGGTATTTTGTGATCAATAGGTAACTTATGTATGCCAAGTCATATATTTTGAAAAACTTTTGAGACTTGAGTTGCAGTATTAGTTAAGAGTTGTGGAGCTCGATTTGTATCAATCTCGGAGTCATGAAGTATAATTCAGGGTGGAGCTCGATTTGTATCAATCTCAAAGTCATGAAGTATAATTATGGGTCAAGTCGCAAGATGTGGAGCTTGGTGCGATGTTGGTCATCCTCACAGAGTGTTATGAACTTTTAATGTACTGTGCGCAACGCCAAATTTTTGATGAAGCATAATAATAAAGAAAAATATCTTTCTGGACGTAGCCCGAGGGGGGGGGGGTGAACCACGGTAAAATCACATGTTGCAATGTGTCTAAATGATGTTTTTTGTTGTTTCTGCAATTATGAATGAACTTTGAATGGTTAAAATAATATTTCTAGCATGCAGTACTGCTAATGCAGAATGAGCTAACTGTTAGATCTAGATGAAAGGTATAATGAGGTACATAAAATGATGCATGCTATAAGTAAAGTAGAAGTAAAGGTCTGACATCCCCATGAGCACAATCCCTTCCACGACTGCAGACAATTGTGTCCTGCAATCACCCATAAGCCATCTCGTGTGAGACTGTGTTGTGCACTCTTTGCGCAATGTTTCCTTCTGGTTTACCAGAGGGGCCGACGGTTTCTATGGTTTTGTTGGAGAACTAAGGTAGAACTCGGGTCAACCCATAACATCCAACAAGATCCGACAAAGATCCAGTAGGGACTGACTTATTGATGAATTTTCAGTTTTCATCCCTTTATTGGGAGCAGAGA
>JASDQU010011768.1:173473-186902 GCA_032191745.1 Picea mariana
ATAAGCAAGAAAGATAAACTTGTTCTTCAAAGATCACATGTTCCCATAGTTCCAAAACATACAAGGATCAATGTCCCCAAACACTTTGCAACTCATCCTTGGTATCATGGAATGGAAAATGATTGTTTTATTTATTCAATTCACAATGTAGATAAAGATGAAGTTCCAACTCAGCTTGTTGAAGAGCCATCAGCTGATATCATGTGCATGTTTGATGACCTTGCATATGTAGATGATTTTCGAGGATATGATCATCAGGGTGATGACTATGTGGTTTATTTTGATGATGACTTCTCAAAGAAACCATCACTATGTTCATGGGAATAAGAAGTCCAATTATCACAATGCCAAGATGACAATCAAAGTCTGCATACTAATCAAGATTGCAAGGAGAAAAATGCAAAAAAAATTCAAGAAAGTGAAAACTGCTTGCCCCTATGTTTTGCCTCACTCCTAAGAGAACATTGCAAGCTGATTGTAAATAAAAAGGATGATGAATGTTCTAAGGAATCAATTGAGAAAATTAGGGATGATACAGAAATTGATCCATAGGTGCAACGTTTGAGTCGTTTTGAAGGTAAAAATTCAAATGAATCACAAAGCCCAGGATAGGTAATGAGTTGATCCATTGTGATTCCCTGCCCTTATGATTTAGTTCATTTCAGACTTTGAGAGGGAATCTTGGTCATATCCTGGTTGAGAATCACAGTGTAAGCCATGAAATGTCAGTAAAGAAAATCCTAGAGTCATCCAAAACATTTTATGACCCTATAGATGATATGTTGGATAGTTTGTGTTTTCAAAGTCAGGTTTCATCAACCCCTAATGATTTCAAAAACTATTATGATATGGATATGATCAGACAGTCTGCCCCATTGTCTAGTTCAGTAGAAATATCAGTACAAAACTCATCAAGAGAAATGCAAAAATATCCTGAAATGCTTGAAGACTTGAAAACCCTCCGTCCAGCACAAGGTCAAGAAGTTGAGTGGATTGAGTCAAAACACCAAGAAATAAATCGAGTCTATTTGGACACTATAGATATATATATGAAGAAATTTTTCATTATAGGGCCACAATACATTTGCAACAATTTAGTTGTTTTCTAGAATGATCAAGTTTCATGTAACGAAGATCATGAGAGAAATCTCTATCACATATCATTACAAGATCTACATCTAAGTTTGGTGAAAAACAACCAAAGATCCCAGGTTCCAAATCCAATTTTTGATTGGCTATATTGGATATTTCATATTGATTAAGATCATACATTCTCAGGTTAGAATATGATATATGTACATAAATAATATCATCAGTTTAACATATTTTTAATTATCAATTCACAGTATGCAAATAAGATTGTTGGGAAAGCACATTGTTTATTTTATTTTTGTTTTATTTCAAAAACTTAGTCAAAGTGAGAATGAATAATCAGTTGGTTTAGAGTCACTAAGCTGCATGACTGATCAAGATACAGGTTGTGGGATCAACCCAATGGATAAGTCATTGATTTACAAATCCAGAGATCTGATATTCTTGACACCTCCTCAGGAGTTGTCATCCCCAATTGGATCCTATGTTAGGGCCCTATTATATAGTCATTTGTTCTACAATTACCTATTTGGGAATTCTTCTGATGAGGTTGAAAATGTTTTCATGATAAGGTGCTCAGGGGTAATGGCCTAGCGGTATATCCATGCTTCAAATCAAATATCCAGGTATACCTAGTGTTGTCACATGGTGGGTAGTAATTATGATGCACATCCATGATATTGTAAATGTTTAAATTGGTTAAATCAATTGTCTTCATGAATTTGGTTATATATCAATTGGGGCAGAAAGTTTGTTTTTCGATAGCTAAAAGAGAAATATATTATAGTCCTTATCTATCGAAACTTAAAACTTTCGGTATCTAAACATCTTATTCATGCCTATCATTATCTTCCAAAATTCCTGAATATCGCTAGGATTTGAAAGACTCTTGTGATTCCCAGATCGACGATTGTACATAGGTCATGATTTATTGGTATGCTTCCAAAACCATTTTCAACAATCATTCGCCTGATCTCCATAAAGGAACCATGATTCGTCCATCTATTATTCAAATCAAGAAATCATAACCGGGATCGTGTGCACTAAATTAACTTAATCTTGAAAAAATGGTCAGAATCCTTCCTATAATTTGAATATGTCGATTATCAGTTTTTTATTGTTTTAAAGTTCCACAAAGCTACCCAAAACCCTTCATCTTTCATCTCTATCCTCGTTTCTCACTATTCTATCTCCACCTCCATGATCATCCGATCCCATCATTCACCTTCACATAGCCTAAATACTTTGTAAGCTGTATAGTTTTTGTTAAAGGTGTTTTCAAGGATTTTGGTAATCAAGAGCTCAATAGGAGGTGCCTTGCTAAGAAAGGAACTGCAGGATATTTCATACTTGGAGCCCCACCCTAAGGTCTGTGAAATTTTCAAGGATGTTGGATGCTATAGGTTCTGTCAAAAGCTACAAGGGTATCATCAGGGTATTACATAAGTTTTTTCCAAAAGATTTGATGTATTTAAGGTTCAACTTGGTCCTGTGGTAATGCAAATTTATAAGACCAATGTTGTAGCTTCCACACAGATGCCTGATGCAGGAGAAAGGTTGTTTAAGACTACCTCAACCAAAGAATTTGATTTCACATTTTTTCTCAAAGAAGAACATCAACATATGAAGTGGAAGAAGGATATCCCCACGAGATATTTGGATGATAAATGGAAAACTTTGTTGAATATGATATAGGTCTACATCACCTTTGAGGGAAGGTATGGAAGAACCATGCTCTATCACTTCAGACTGCTCCTCCATTTCACAAGTAAGAATCCTCTTAACATGCCATTTTACCTTCTCAAGAGTCTTTCAAAGATACCCTCTAAAGTTCAATCCAAGCCTAAGGAAGCCAACAATAGTATTTTCCTTCATGGGCTGATCAATTTGATAGTTTCAGAAGAGCTTAGCAGGAGGAACAAAAGTTGGGACTTTTTATTGTTTTGGGGATAATTTGGGCAAGAGGTTCAGCCCAAGAAAGAAGGAACACCCTCGCAGGAATTAACCTCCCCAAAAACCAACAAAAGGAAAAGAAGAGCATTGTCTCCTGTGGAAATTTCCACCAAGGTTTCTCCCTCCAAATCATAGAAAGAAAAGAAGAAGTTAGAATTTGGGAAACAAATAGAGGACCAAGGAAAAATTGTAGCAACAAATATACTGAAATTGCCATATTTTGACTTTGATTCAGAGCCCCCAGCTGCAGAAATGGAAGTTGAGCCATCAAGTATGGAAAAGGAAAAACTTGAAGAATCCGGGACACCATCAAAGAAGAAGGTAAGCAAGCAAACTAAGCTCAAGAAGCTGAAGGAGGAAATTTTTGAGTTCAAAGTGTTAGAAAGACACCTGAAGAAAGAAAATGAGACTCTTAAGAAATATACTGTCAAAAATGGATTTGCATTAGATCAATTGTCCATCAAATATGAAACTTCAAATCACAAAAACAAGAAGTTGGTTAAATAGAATGCCAGGTTAAAGAATATGAACAAGATATTGAGGTTTAAGATTGTTCACAAAAATTTGAAACCCAAAGCTCACCTCGAGCTTGATACCTTGGTTGAAGCTACCCTTGGTATGAGAGGAGGTGACCACGATTGAGGATCAAACTAAACCCTTTTTTACTAAGTTCTGGAGCATTTATCATTTTCTCCAACTAAGGGTAGTTGCAAAATCCAAAATTAGCTGCCAAAAATCAAGTCCAGGATATCGATAGCTAAATACACCATATTTTGGTCTCTTAGTTGTTGAAATCTCTGTCATCAGCAGAAACCACAAAGATCCCTACAGATAAGGACAAACAGATTTTTCAATGATCTCCCAGATCTTTAGGATAATTTTACAATGCCAATACATCTCCAAGATGTTGCTATCAAGGTTGATATCGAATCATATTTGGTCTTTGAAGAAATTGCAAGTTTATCACTTTCCTTGGGATTTTGTTTTATTCTCCTTACCTTTTTGGATCCTGATCAGTAGGAAGCTTTTCTGATTTTTTCCCTTTTCAGTGGTAAAAATCCATATATTGTAATAGACTTAGGATAGATGGTATCATGTGGGAGATGAAATGATACCTCTATTGTAATTTTGTATTAATTAGGTATTTACAAAAAATATCTACAATCAATCATGGAGGAGATATGATCCCCTAGTTGTAGGATCTGGATGTAATTAGAAGTTATAAAAGATGGAATGTAATTTGACATAGGGGTTAGACCTAGAGGGAGGAATGGTATGGTGACATCCCCATCTATTGTGAAGATTTTCACCAGGATGTAAGTGACTTTTTTGGATAAATACAAACATATTTTGTTTCTAGATTCTTGTGTCATGATCATGTGGTGAAGTGCTTCTTATTGTAACTTGTTATTCTCTTGTTTTACATACTGTCTCTTTATGTATTTTTTATGAGAAGAGGATGTGTAGGATTTTTTCTTAACACCATGTACTAGCTTGAAAAAATATTTATGTTTTCCACCAAGTTTGAATGTAGAATTCAGATAAGATTTGCTCTGCATTTGAAATGACCCCTGACCCTTTCCTATTTCCATCTCACAAATTATAAGGATCCACTGATGTGATTGTCTTCCCTATTTACATATGTCTCTATTATGTGTGACCTTTTGACTCCATTTTTCCCAATGGCCCTCTTTTGTTGTCTCAACGAAAAACTATAAAAACAAACCCTCTATCCTCATAACTAGTCTAATATCTCATCCCAATAAAGTTAAATCATACAGAGAGATCCCTCTGTGAGTCTAGGAGGGATAGATCCTAGACTCTAAGTGATTTTTTGGTTACCTCTACCAATTTTCTCCTCATCCTCGGAAATTACAGGGTGATAAAATAATGGCGACTGTACTGGGGATGTAATGTTTTCCTAAAATGCCATAAAAAATAAAAAAAAACTTGCGTTTAGGACATTTAAACTTAACTTTTCTTTGTACTAATCATGTCGAGCCTTCCTGGTTACTTAGTAAAGTGGAATTAATGGAATTACCTAAACATAACCACAAGGGGTAGCTAACTCGAATTCATGACAATTATCTATTTGTAAATTATGTAGGTGTTTTGAATTTAACCTTCATGTAAACTATTATTCTAGTCTCCATAATTACTTATCTCTATATATATGATAAATGTTGTTATAGGGTAATCAAGCCTACTTCCCTCGCCAAAATTGATTGTATATATAGGTACGCCACCATAACTCATACTTTCGACCGCACAAGTAAGGCATAACAAGTGATATCCACGTATGATCAGCTTCAAGACTCAGAGAGGATGGATAAATTTCCTCGGGAGTGGAGACAGACAATTGAGTAAATGAAGTTCGATTAGTGTGACAGTTTTATCGTGCGGTCGTTATGGTATACCAGGCGATGTTCTAAAGATTTGTTAAAAAGTTAACTACTTATGCCTAACAATCATTCTCATCCAGACCAATTCTGGCATATGGTTTCCTTTCTTTAACCAGTTTGATGACTATAAGTAGACCTTAATCAAAACAAGAAGTAAAGGCAAAAAATGAAGGTTCCAGGTTCTTTGCCATCACAATCTCTTCGTGGATATGAGGTGGGTTATCATGAATGTGATCATAGTGGATTAAAGGCCTTTGAACCAGATAATTAAGGCATTCTGAACGCATTTTCTTATCGTAAAGTGTCCCACTAAAAACTCACCACATTTCCCTAATCTTGGTGCTCAGGTACTGACCTTCATTAATCAACATTTAGACTAGCCGATGGATTTCCACAAATTATTATCATTTCCATTTTGATATTGGCTCTGTATGTATTCCCGCGACTCTGTTCCGAGTAATTTGGTTATTAATATTTTCTCGACATATTCCCAGTGCTTACAATGGTGACTCGTTCTAGTGGATACCCGTTTGGCCGCCCACTACCATTGGAGTTCGTTTTAAGCTAGGTAAGCAATTCTTGTTAAAAAGTTCTGGGAATTTATGCATAATAGTAAATTTCTGAGCAAGGATGGTAGTCCCTATCTAAAACTCCTCGAGGTTAAAGTTATCTCAGTGTTGCATAGTTTAAATTTCCTTCTGTACTGCCTGTATATTACATGCATCCCTTTGGGGTTACCTTTCTTAGGAAAACTGGACTCAATGTCCATATGAGGTTGCTTTGCCTTATGTCGTTCCAAGACTGGGGAATTTTCCCTTATTTGTAGTTGTAGTTGTAGTTGTAGTTCGTAGAGGGAAGTCGTGAATTCTTGTAGGGTTTTCGATCTCCTCAAATTCCTCGAGGTAAATCCCTTGATACTTACCCCTTGTCTAAGGTAGGTTGTCAATTGTATGATATTATTGCTGCTATTTTCTATGATTCTACAAAGTAAAAAAGAGTAGGGTTACAAACCCTTATCTTCTGTGAAAAACCCTTAACCCAAGAATCTTTATAAGGTAGTAAACAATATATAAAATCCATATATATACAAGATGTGACCTTGTCTATCATGTCTTAATAAAACACAATAGTTTTTATTAGTTACTCTTATTTAGTATGTGATTGTTTTATGTTGGAGCCACATGGATTTTATATATTGTTTACTACCTTATAAAGATGGGGCCTCTGTTTGATTGCGAGGTACCCATCAAAAGGCTCTTAACCTCTCCATCCTCTTGAATCTATGACGCCCTTTTTCATGGATATGAGGAGGAGGAACAAAGTCTACATCTGGCATCCATCATTTAAGTACAATTGAAAGTTCACTTAGGTGATAATTTTGTTTCCTTTATAGTTAATTTATTTTGATACTTCATGTTAATAAAAAAATTATCAGTTTCTCTATAGGATAAGGACACCTTCGCTATCTCTGGAATCCAGTATGTCACCTCAAGAACAAGGTATTTGGTTTCTTTTCACTGTTCCTATCTACAAAAGTAGGATCTCGAGTTCAGTTCTATTGCATGGTTATAGTGGGAAGAAGAATAAATTCCTACCCATCTAGATTATTCTTATAGTTTTGTTCTTATTAAAGAACTTAAAGGGTCAAACCCCTCACTGTGGCACCATTGAAATATTTACCATTTCACTATAATTATTTTATGTCGGATATATATTTGCATTCTGGACTCTATGTTTTGGTATTTAGACGTATTCAAGTATTGATATTTTTCTCCACCTCTTTTCTTGGAGTTATACATATATATTGTATACTAAATCCAGTTCATCTGACTCTGATTATTCCTCTAACTATGAAATTTATAAACTTGTTTATCTGTTTACGCAATTGTTCATTTCTGGATTATTTGTCCCTTGCAGAAATTTTTATATCTATCTTATCTTATACCAGAACATACGAGAATGTTGATATGTAATAGAATTCTGTGTAGTCTTGATCAAATGGTGAATTCGTACGGGGAAAGGAAATTACCAAATAAGAAAAAGTGGTTCTCATTTAATCAACATGAAAGCTATGTGGAACAATCCTCTAGGACCGTGTTGTTAATAACATGCAAACTGTTCAATTTCCAACTATAGTATATATATATATATATATATATATATATATATATATATATATATATATGGATTTTAATGCTCTACCTTACATGGCCTTTCTTTGAATTCTAGGTTAAATAGATACATGACTGAATTTCTACTTATTACCAAGGTTCTATAAAAAGGTACCTACACGCGCAAGGGTAGATGTATATATAAATATATCTATGTGATCTATTTCCCTGGTATGTTTGCTTGTAACTAGTTTTTTCTCACAAAATAAGGTTTTAAGAGGCCGCTTATTCTACAGTTTTTATTTCGTCATATTAGGGTTCGGATTTATAAAATCAACATATTATTTCAACTAGTATACCCAATAAACACATTCACCCAGAATTAATCTAGTAGTTCTCCTTTGATAAAAAAAATGAGTCTCAGTAACATTCAACCAGATTTTTATCCATTTCAATAGCCCTAACCAAAAATTACAGATTGTAGTCTATTAGATAACATTCATCCAGAAATTAATCTAGAGATTTCCTTTTGACTAGATATTGAGTTCAAAAATATTAAACCAGAGGAGGGATGTAAATAACATATCTGAAATAGTACGCTGAAAGACAAAGGGAACAACCATGGTCCTCCCAGCCATAGAACAGGGCAGCCAAATCACTTGATTGGTTCACCGCCTAGCCTGACCATGAATCCATGAGGGAAAACTTGGAATCTCCCCTTCAGAAATGTCTTCCTCTTCTCCCACCTCACACTCAGAATTCGATGCTCATAAAAACAAGTACTCAGTAGTAAACATTTCTCCAGCATACTAGGAAGCGTCATGCCTCCTCACATATGCTATTTATCCAAACAATAATTTTGCCTATGTATTTTTACTTCCCTTGGGAATTTTCGCAGCTTTCTAAATCCTTTATTTTTAGGGGTTCCCAATGGCCAAATCCCTAATTTTTCATTTGTAACAATCATCCCAGAGGTATTTCCAACATGTTCCTCACTCATTTAGTCATGGTCAGCTAAATTTAACATGGTTCTTCCATTTGTCCTCTTGCAATTAATTAAACAATATTTTGTTTACATACAAGTGTCATAGTCAAAAAGTTAGTTGGGTCAAAGTAGGTCTCTGCCCAACCGTCATAATAATTAATTACAATTTATCAAATTTGAAATTCAGAATTTCCATCAATGGCAAAAATTTTCCAAATTCAGATTTACTAAAAACAGAATAATTTTCTAATAAATTTTGGATTTCAAAAATACTTTATTTTTGGGGATGTCACATCCTTTCCCCCTTAACAAAGACCACTGTCCTTAGTGCTCGTCCCTTTCTTGGAATAGGTTTGGATGAGATTTTCACAAATCTCCCTCCAACTCCCAAGTGGCCTCCTCAGGGCTAAAGTGCTTCCATTGCACATTTACCTGAGAGACAACTCTGTTCTGAAGTGTTATTTCTCTCTGGTACAAAATGCATAGGGGTTCTGCCTAGAACTCTCCTTCTAGTTCCACCTGCACCAAATTCAAATCGATCATATGAGTAGGATCATGAACATAATTTTTTAATAATGACACATGGAATACGTTATGAATTTTTAAATTAGCTGGTAGTGCAAGTTGGTATGCTATGGGTCCAATTCTATCTAGTATCTCGAAGGGCCCACAAAACCTGGGTGCCACCTTGGCACAATTCTTGAGTCTTAGTGAACTCTTTTAGGCTTTGAACTTTAAGTAAACATGTTCTCCCACTTGAAACTCCAATTTTCTTATTTTCTGGTCTGCATAACTCTTACATCTGTCCTGTGCCTCTTTCAAGTTCTGTTGTACTTTTCTTACCACGTTTTCCATTTCTTGGAGCATGTTTGGTCCAACCATAAGTCTGTCAATCACGTTATCCCATCTAATTGGAGTCATACACTTTTGGATGTACATTACCTCGAGTGGGATTAAATTATCCAAGGTTTGGTACCCGTTGTTATATGAAAATTCTACCAAGTGTAGGTAGTCTTCCCATTTGCTCAGTTTTGTTCTTACATACATGCATATCATATCCTCTATGATCTGCTTTGTTCTGTCCGTCTGTCCATCCGTTTGTGGATGATAACTCGTACTGAAATTCAAATTAATATTTATCCCTGCAAATAATTCTTCCCAAAAAGTAGATGTGAATTTTACGTCTCTATTTGAAATTATCATTTTAGGAATACCATGTAGTCTAAAAATTTCTTTCATAAATATTTCAACGATATTTATAGCTTTAAAATTAGACTTTACAAGAATAAGTGTGCAGACTTACTGAGTTATTGATTACAACCAGAATAGAGTCATTTTGTTTCTGAGTTTTACGCACACCTGCAATAAAGTCTAGCAATATGGTCTCCCATTTCCATTATGGTACTGGTAATAGTTGTAGCAGGTCGGCTAGATGTTGGTGTTAGGCCTTAACCTGTTGAAAATATTGTCACCTAGCCAGCTACTCTGATGTTTCTCCCTTCATATTAGGCCAATAAAATAATTTCATAAGTGTTGTTATCGTTTTTTGGTATCTTGGATGACCAGAATATGGCTTCATATGTACTTCATCAAGGATTGTTACCTTTAACTCTGTCAAATCAGGTATGTAAAGTCTATTTTGAAATCGTAGTAGCCCAATTTTATCGATACTCAGATCTGGTTTTTCTGAGTTTGCGTTATTGTTTTGATATTCTTTCATTATCATGGTGTAATTTTCATCGTTAAAACCTGTTGTCCTTATTCTCCGTTCCAGGTCACTTTCTTCTCTACTGACATTTATTTCGAATAACCCATCGACTCTTCTCCTTAAAGCATCCACTACCTTGTTTTCCTTACCTTTGATATGTCTTACCTCAAAATCGAATTCGCTCAAGAAGGATAGCCACCTTGCTTGCCTTGCGTTAAGATTCGACTGACTAAACATATATTTCACACCACTATTATCCATCAATAATAGAAACTTCCTGCCCATTATGTAGTGTCGCCACATATTTAAGACATGTATTACTACTACCAATTGTAAGTCATGAGTGACGTAGTTTCACTCTTGTTCTTTTAATTTTCGGGACTCATAACAAATTACATGTCTTTATTGAGTTAGGACACCACCTAGTCCTTCTTTACTCGTGTCAACACAGATGATAAAGTCTTTATCTGGGTCTACTACCTTCAATATGGGTGCAGTTGTTAATAATTCCTTTAGTTTGTTAAAACTATCTTCACACTTCCGTGACCAATTAAACTTGGTCCCTTTCTTTTGTAATGATGTGATGGGGTAGGCTATTTTGGAAAACCCTTCTATAAATCTACGATAATATCCAGTGATCCCCATGAATGATCGGATATCGACTACATTCTTAGGTACCGACAATTATATGATGGATTTTATTTTCTCGAGGTCGACTACAATGCCTACTACTGAAATTACATGTCCTAGGTATTGTATTTTCTTTTGATAAAAATCATACTTATCAAATTTGGTGTACAGTTTGTGTTTCCTCAATGTTTGTAGAACTATTTTTAAGTGTTCTTCATGTTCTTCCTCTGTTTTAGAATAGACCAGAATATTGTCGATAAATACTAGTACGAACTTGTCTAAATACTGACTAAAAATACTGTTCACGAGGCACATAAATGTGGTTGGTGCGTTAGTGAGTCTGAAAGGTATGACTACGAATTCATAGTGTCCATATCTTGTCCGAAAGGTTGTTCTGTTTATGTCCTCATCTTTTATCCTAACTTGATGATAACCATATCATAAATCCAACTTTGAAAAGATCTTGGCCCTACCTACTTGATTGAACATATCATTTATCCTAGGTAAGGGATATTTGTTCTTAATAGTCATTTTGTTCAATTGTCTATAATCGATACATAGTCTTAGAGTGCCATCTTTCTTTTTTACAAAGAGGACCGATGCTCCCCATGGTGAAACACTCAGTCTGATATACGCTTTGTCCAATAATTCTTGTAGTTGTATTTTTAATTCGGTCAATTCTGGTAAACTCATTTGGTAAGGTGTGTTCAAGATAAGGGATGATCCAGGTAGCACGTCTATGGAGATGTCTATTTGTCTTCTAGGAGGTAATTCCAATATCTCATCAACAAACATGTCTCTGAATTCACGTAGGACATCAAAGTCTTCTAAGTTGGGCTTATCTTGTTTTTCTAACAGATTCATTATTTGGATGGTGTAAACTTGACACCCCTTTATCATGCATTTCTTAAATTTCATTGTTGTGACTTGTCTCACTGATATTGGTTTTGGTAGACCTTGGGTTGTTCTAGTAGTATCATAATCGTCTTTATAATTAAGTGTCTTTGTATAAAAATCTAGAACTTCTTTGTGCTTTTCCAACCAATCCATTCCAATAATCACATCATAATATCCTAGTGGCAGAATGTTCAGATTTGTTTTAATGTTTTGACCATCTAAACTGAATTCCAAATCAGAAATAAAGTCAACTACTTTTCTTTTAGTTCCTGTTTCTAGTTGTACCAACCATGATTTTGCATGTTTCATCCTCTTAAGTTTATTTGACTCTACTACACCAGGAGTGATATAACTTAACGTAGCTCTAGGATCAATTAAAACAAAAATTTGGGTGTTACTGATTTTACCTTCGATTTCAACCACAAAATACTAGTGGTTAGCTTGCCGACCATCAACCACTGCATTATCATTCAAAATTATTTCCAAGGCAAGGATATCCAGAGTGATTCAAATCCTATCCATGAGTCTTCCATTTGTTTTTGTTTTGGTTCCAGAAAGGAAAAATAGTTAACATACCTTGCTCTATGGTGAAGGGATGCGACCTTGTCTGTCATGTCTTAATAAAACACATTAGTTTTTATCAGTTACTCTTATTTAGTATGTGATTGTTTTATCTTGGAGCACAATGGATTTTATATACTATTTACTACCTTCTAAATATGGGGCCTCTGTTTGATTGCAAGGTACCCATCAGGCGACTCTTAACCTCTCCATCCTCTTGAATCTACAACACCCTTTTTTATGCATACGAGGAGGAGGAACGGAGTCTACATCTGGAATCCATCAGTTAAGTACAGTTGAAAGTTCACTTAGGTGATAAGTTCATTTCCTTTATAGTTAATTTATTTTGATACTTCATGTTATTAAAATTTTGCTCGATTTCTCTATAGGATAAGGACACCTTCACTATCTTCGAAATCCAAGATGTCACCTCTAGCATGAGGTATTCAGGTTCTTGTCACTATTCCTTTCTACAAAAATAGGATCTCGGGTTCAGTTCTAGTGCACAGTTACAGTGGGAAGAAGAATCAGTTCCTACCCTTCTAGATTATTCCTATAGTTTCCTTCTTCTTAAAGAACTTAAAGGGTCAAACCCCTCACTGTGGCACGATTGAAATATTTACCATTTCACTGTAATTATTTTATATGTCAGATAGATATTTGCATTCTGGACTCTGTGTTTTGGTATTTAGACGTATTCAAGTATTGATATTTTTCTCCACCTCTATTCTCAGAGTTATACATATATATTGTATACTAAATCCGATCCATCCGACTCTGATTATTCCTATAACTGTGAAATTTACAAACTTGTTTATCTGTTTATGCAACTGTTCATTTCTGAATTATTTTTCCCTTGCAGAACTTTTTATATCTATCTTATCTTATACCAGAACATATGAGAATGTTTATATGTAATATAATTCTGTGCAGACTTGATCAAATGGTAAATTTGTACAGGGAAAGGAAATTACCAAATAAGCAAAAGTGGTTCTCATTTAATTAGCATCAAAACTGTGTGGAATAAGCATGTAGGACCATGTTGTTAATAACATGCAAACTGTTCAATTTCCAACTATAGTATATATAT
>JASDQU010011768.1:187123-213471 GCA_032191745.1 Picea mariana
CACGATTGAATTTCTACTTATTACCAAGGTTCTGTAAAAAGTTACCTACACACGCAAGGGCAAATGTATATATAAATATATCTCTGTGATCTGTTTCCCTCGTACGTTCGCTTGTAACTTGTTTTTTATCAAAAAATAAGGTTTTAAGAGGCGACTTATTCTACAGTTTTTATTTCATCATATCAGGGTTCAGATTTATCAAATCAACATATTCTTTCAACTGGTATACCGAATAAACACATTCACCCAGAATTAATCTAGTAGTTCTCCTTTGATCAAAAAAATGAATCTCAGTAACATTCAACTAGATTTTTATCCATTTCAATAGCCCTAACCAGAAATTACAAATTGTAGTCTATTAGATAACATTCATCCAGAAATTAATCTAGAGATTTCCTTTTGACTAGATATTGATTTCAACAATATTCAACCAGAGGAGGGACATAAATAAAATATCTGAAATAGTACGCTGAAAGACAAAGGGAACAACCACATTCCTCCCAGCCGTAGAACAAGGCATCCAAATCACTTGCCCAGATCACCCCCTAGCCTGACCATGAATCCATGAGGGAAAACTTGGAATCTCCCCTTAAGAAATTTCTTTCTCTTCTCCTGCCTCACACTTAGAATTCAGTGCTCATAACAACAAGTACTTAGTGGTAAACCTTTCTCCAGCATACTATGCAGCGTCCTGCCTCCTTACATATGCCATTTATCCAAACAATATTTTTGCCTAGGTCTTTTTCCCTCCCTTGGGAATTTTCACAACTTTCTAAATCTCTGATTTTTAGGGGCTGCTAATGGCCAAATCCTTGATTTTCCATTTGTAACAATCAACCCAGAGGTAATTCCAACATGTTCCCAACTCATGGATTCATGGTCAACTAAATTTAACATGGTTTTTCGATTTGTCCTCTTGTAATTAATTAAACAATATTTTGTTTACATACAAGTGTCATAGTCAAAAAGTTAGTTGGGTCAAAGTAGGTCTCTACCCAACAGTCATAATAATTAATTACAATTTATCAAATTCAAAATTTGGAATTGCAATAAATGTAAAAAAATTTCCAAATTCGAATTTACTAAAAACGGAATAATTTTCTAATAAATTTTGGATTTAAAAAATATTTTGTTTTTGTGGATGTCACAGGGGAACTTTCTCCAGTAGTGCACTTCAAGTTCCAGATCTGATTATTGATGGTGGATAGTGATCAGACACAAGAAGGGTGAGATAATTTACCTGGTGACTCCAATCTCCAGATTAGTTCCACTTCAAAGATTCTGCTAGAGGAAGGACCTAAAACATGGCAAACCAATCTAGAAAGAGCATATATTCGAGTTCAAATTGTATTCATTACATTGTTGGATTTATCTTTAATTATATTCTCTGATACCATAATATTGGTCAAGAGTTTGCTGAAATTCATAATGATCAGTTTCAAGCTGAGGAACCTCAAAGGAATCTACCTTTACCTATAGCTCTGGTAGACACTCCGATATTTGTAGATAGCCCAGCGAGACACAAATATCATGCTTTATATCCTACCATAGTTGAAATTTTAGTTATCTATAAGCCCCTTTATTTACCTCCTATACCTGCAAAGATCCGAGAGAGATACAAGCCCATATATTTGCCACCTATTCTCCATGACCTCTTTGCCAATTACACCAATAGTATGCCCAGGTTTGATAGAGAAAATGTACAGATCACCACTGAAAATCATATCCAATGTCTTGAGGATTTTCTTGATCTGTTCGAGGTGGAAGATGATGGTGTCTACATCAATATGTTTGCCTTATCATTCCAAGGTAAGTTTAGTAATTGGTTTAAGAATAATCCAGCCACAAGCATCAACAACTTCCATCAATTCATACAAATTTTCCTAGATTGATGGGTAATCATGGGAAATATCTTTCTCATCCTAGAAGAGTATGACCATTTGAAAAGATAGCCAGGGGAAACAGTACAAACGTTTTCAGCAAGTTTCAATAAGGTATATCATGCAATTCCTGTTGATATAAGGCCACCCCCAATATCATCCCACTTGCATTTCCTAGATGCATTCGATCATGAGATGGCATTCGAATTAAGAGAAAGGAACACTAAAACCCTTGAATAAATGTGAAATATTGCAGTTGATGTGGAAGCTAACTTGTTGAACAAAAGGTCCAAGCTAAGGGCAGAAGAGAAAGATAGAAAAGAAAATGAACGGATGACATCTTCATAAGTGAATCTAGATGTATTAGCAAACACTATAAAATAGATGATGCAGACGATTAGCAGGAAAAATACACTTGTTTTTCAAAGATCACATGTTTGCACAGTTCCATAACATACAAGGATCAATGTCCCCAAACACTTTGCAGCTCATCCTTGTTATCATGGATTGGAAAACTATTGTTTTATGTATTAAATTCACAATGTAGTCAAAGATGAAGTTCCAAATTAGCTTGTTGAAGAGCCATCGACTGATATGATGTGCATGTTTGATGACCTTGCATATGTAGATGATTTTCTAGGATATGATCATCAGGGCGATGATTATGTGGCTGATTTTGATGATGACTTCTCAAAGAAACCATCACTATATTCATCGGAATAAGAAGTCTAATTATCAGAATGCCAAGATGACAGTCAAACTCTACATACTAATCAAGATTGCAAGGAGGAAAATGCAGAAAATTTTCAAGAAAGTGAAAACTGCTTGCCCCTGTGTTTTTCCTCACTCCTGAGAGAACATTGAAAGAGGATTGTAAATAGAAAAGATGATGGATGTTCTAAGGCATCAATTGAAAACAACATGGATGATACAGAAACTGATCCATAGGTGCAGCCTTTGAGTCTTTTTGAAGGTCAAAATTCAGATGAAATCACAAAGCCCAGGACAGGCAATGAGTTTATCCATTATGATTCCATGCCCTTATGCTTTATTTCATTTCATACTTTGAGAGGGAATATTGGTCATATCCTAGTTGAGAATCATAGTCTAAGCCATTAAATGCCATTAAATCAAATCCCACACTCATCCAAAAATTTTTATGACCCTATAGTTGATATGCTGGATGGTTTGTGTTTTCAAATTCAGGTTTCACATACCCCTAATGATTGCAAAAAATGTTATGATATGGATATGATCAGACAATTTTCCCCATTGTCTAGTTTAGTAGAAATATCAGTACAAAACTCATCAAGAGAAATGCAAACATATCTTGAAATGCTTGAAGACTTGAAAACCCCACGTGCAACACAAGGTCAGGAAGTTGAATGGATTGAGTCCAAACACCAAGAAATAACTTGAGTCTATTTGGACCATATAGATATCTATATGAAGAAATTTTTCATTACAGGGCTACAATACATTTGCAATAGTTTAGTTGTTTTCCAGATTAATCAAGTTTCATGTAAGGAATATCATGAGAGAAATCTCTATCACATATCATTACCGTATCTGCATCTAAGTTTGGTGAAAAAGACCCAAAGAGCCCATGTTCCAAATCCAATTTTTGATTAGTTATATTGGATATTTGATATTGATTAAGATCAGACATTCTCAGGTTAGAATAGGATATATGTACATAAATAAGATAGTCAGTTCAACATATTTTTAATTATCAATTCACAGTATGGAAATAAGATTGTTGGGCAAGCACGTGGTTTATTTTATTTTTTGTTTTATTTCAAAAACTTAGTCAAAGTCAGAATGAATGATCAGCTGGTTTCCAGTCAGTAAGCTACATGAATGATCAAGATACAGTTTGTGGGATCAACAAAATGGATAAGGCACTGATTTATGAATCTGAAGATATGAGATTCTTGACACCTCCTCAAGAGTTTTCATCCCCAATTGGAGCCTATGTTAGGGTCCTATGATATAGTCATTTGTTCTCCAGTTATCTTTTTGGGAATTTTTCTGATCAGGTTGAAAATGTTTTCATGATAAGGTGCTCAAGGGTAATGGCCTAGCGGTATATCCATGCTTAAAATCAAATATCCAGGTATATTTAGTGTTGTCATATGGTGGGTAGTAATTATGATGCACATGCATGATATTGTGAAGGTTTAGAGTGGTTAAATCAATTGTCTTCATGAATTCAGTTATATCTCAATTTGGGGAGAAAGTTTGGTTTTCGGAAGCTAAAAGAGCAATATACTATAGTTGTTAGCTACCGAAAGTTAAAACTTTCGGTGACAGAATTTAAGAAAGCAGAGGCACACAGGAATAACACACAAATAATGAATTGTATTACACATTTACACTTGGATACATTATGTATATATAGTTGGAGTGAGATCTAACTGATCCCAATCTTAGAGGGAGAGGTTGAGAGAATCTCTCAACATCCTCCAACAACCCAATCCAATCCCTAGACTCTAGGATGCATCATAATGAGGAATTATCTCTAACACCCTCCCTTAATGCCTACATTACACAACATAACAAAAAGTTACAACACAATTTTTGTCATATCTGTCTCACTGGTCCTCATATGCAGTTACAGCCATCTCTGAACTTCATAGACACGCTCTTTCTCTACCATCATCTTCGAGCTACCACTTCATACAACACAAATATAACCGCTTCTTACCATCTTTGACATTCTTGTAGAACTGACACTTCTCGACCTCCCGAAGGACAATCTTGATACTAAACCATTTTATGGATACACTTCCATCTGTAAAATTTCTCCGAAGAGAAAATTTCAACAGTTATATAGGACAGTGATCTTAATACAAAATGTGTTCAGCAGTCAATAGTACAATTGACCTTTCTCATTCACAAACTCACAAACATACAAATATAACTATTTGTTTCTAAAGCACCGAAGTACAACGAAAATCAAAAGTTTACAATACATATATCTGCACACCTCACATAGTCTTACAAATACATAAACAAATATGAAAACTGTAGATCTGACCATAAGGCTTTGTCGTGAGACTGTTCCTGATTATCGACAACTTCAATCCGGAAGGCAGGCAATGGACAGTCTTCTTCTTCGATCTCAAGAGCCTGAGAAAACGCCTCTGACCAAAGCAACGACATCCGTAACTGAAAACCCCATATTCAGGAACTTTGTGGATAACGAATCGATCGCTGCAGTGAAGGCTGTTTTCACAAGAGTTGCATTGGCGGTGGTTCTATCCTGTCTTCCCAATTGCACATTCCATGACGGACCACCAAACATTGAGACGGACCGCTCCACGGCTATAGCGAGAATGTCAGCACAGGAAACTATTGCGCTGCACTCATTTTCTACTGCCGCCTTCATGTCCTCAACGACGCTGAAGCCCCTGAGGGAACTGGTGTTAGTCCGCTTACAAATGAAACAGCGGCTCTTTTTCTCAGGTCTGAACAGCTGCGATCTCCCGCGATTTGAACAGCAAATAGCACGAAGGTCGTGTAGCTTCATGTTGCCCTTTGCTCACGCAGTGCAATTCGTCCAGCAACAAATTAATGGATTTGAACTACACCTCTGCCATCACGTTGATGTTGATCCCAGATAGGGATTTCCTCTATTATTTATGGGTGGCAGCTAAATCTCTCGTTACCAGTGCTTTCCTTTCACGTTCAGGCAACAATCAATTGCAGTGGGTAGAAAACATTTAAACTCAGAAAATTAACTCGCACACAAGACAAATACACAGGCAGAAAACTCACACCAATCTACTCCTATACCAATCTACTCCTATAGTTAGGGAATACTACCTCTCATTCTCTCATATTCATGGGCACTCCCGTGAGGGATTAAGCCCATCT
Organism: Picea mariana; assembly: GCA_032191745.1. Lineage (NCBI taxonomy): Eukaryota > Viridiplantae > Streptophyta > Pinopsida > Pinales > Pinaceae > Picea > Picea mariana. Next base: position 192,883 of record JASDQU010011768.1, read on the forward strand.
AGGCTCTGATACCATGACAGAATTTAAGAAAGCAGAGGCACACAGGAATAACACACAAATAATGAATTGTATTACACATTTACACTTGGATACATTATGTATATATAGTTGGAGTGAGATCTAACTGATCCCAATCTTAGAGGGAGAGGTTGAGAGAATCTCTCAACATCCTCCAACAACCCAATCCAATCCCTAGACTCTAGGATGCATCATAATGAGGCATTATCTCTAACATTCGGTAGCTAAATGACTTATTCAGGGCTATTGTTAGATGCCAAAAGTCCTGAATATCGCTAGGGTTTGAAAGAGTCTTGTCATTCCCAGATTGATGATTGTACATAGGTCATGATTTATTGGTATGTTTCCAAAACCGTTTTCGACAATCATCCACCTAATCTCTAGAAAGGAATCATAATTCATCAATGTATTATTCAAATCAATAAATCATAACCTGGATCATGCCCACTAAATTAACTCGATCCTCAAAAAAGGTTCATAATCCTTCCTATGATTTGAATTTGTCGATTATTTGTTTGTGATTGTTTTAAAGCTGCACACAGGTACCACAAACCCTTCATCCTTTGAATCTATCCTTGTTTCTTATTATTCTACCTCCACCTCCATGATCATTTGAGTCCATCATTCACCTTCACATGCCCTAAATACTTTGTAAGATGAATAATTTCTTTTAAAGGTGTTTTCATGGATTTTGGTAATGAAGAGATCAACAGGAGGTGCCTTGCTGAGAAAGGAACTACAAGATATTTCATACTTGGAGACCCACCCTAAGGTCTGTGAAATTTTCAAGGAAGCTAAATTCTAAAAGTTCTGTCAAAAGCTACAAGGGTATCATTAGGGTATTATAGAAGCTTTTTCCAAGAGATTTGATGGTTTTGAGGTTCAGCCTGGTCCTGTGGTAATGTAAATTTATGAGACCAGTGTTGTAGTAGCCACAGAGATGACTGGTGCAAGAGAAAGGTGGTTTAAGACTACCTCAACAAAAGAAGTTGATTTCCAATTTTTCCTCAAAGAAGAACATCAACATATGAAGTGGAAGAAGGATATCCCCAAGAGATATTTGGAGGATAAATGGAAAACTTTGTTGAAGATTATCCAGGTCTACATCACCTATGAGGGGAGGTATGGAAGAACCATTCTCTATCACTTCAGACTGCTCCTCCATTTCACAGGTAAGCAACCTCTTAACATGCCATTTTACCTTCTCAAGATTCTTGGCAAGATGTCTTCTAAATTTCAAGCCAAGCCTAAGGAAGCCAACAATAGTCTTTTCCATCATGGGCCGATAAATTTGATAGTTTCAGAAGATCTTAGTAGGAGGAACAAAACTTAGGAATTTTTATTTTTTTGGGGAGAATTTTGGAAAGAGGTTCCGCCCAAGAAAGAAGGACCCCCCTCACAGGAATTAACCTCCCCAAAAAATAACAAAAGGAAAAGAAGAGCATTGTCTCCTTTGGACATTTCCACCAAGGTTTCTCCCTCCAAATCAGAGAAAGCAAAGAAGAAGTTAGAATTTGGGAAACAAGCAGAGGACCAAGGAAAAACCGCAGCGACAAATATCCTAAACTTTCCATATTATGATTCTGATTTAGAGCTCCTAGCTATAGAAACTGAAGTTGAGCCATCAACTATGGAAAAGGAAAACCCTAAGAAATCTGGGACACCATCAAAGAAGAAGGTCAGCAAACAAACTAAGGTCAAGAAGATGAAGGAGGAAATTGTTGGGTTCAAAGTGTTAGAAAGAGACCTGTAGAAAGAAAATGAGACTCTTAAGAAATCTTCCCTCAAAATTGGATCTGCATTAGATCAATTGGCCATAAAGTATGAAACTTAAAAGCGTAAAAACAAGAATCTGGTTAAACAGAATGGCAGGTTAAAGAATATGAACAAGATGTTTAGGTTTAAGATTGTTCACAAAAATTTTAAACCCAAATCTCACCTCAAGCTTGATACCTTGGGTGAAGCTTCCCTTGGTATGAGAGGAGGTGACCATGATTGATGAAGCAGGATTGAGGATCAAACTAAACCATTTTTGACTAAGTTCTGGAGCATTTATCATTTTCTCTAGCTAAGGGAAGTTGTGAAATCCAAAATTAGCTACCGAAAATCAAGTCCAGGATATTGACAGCTAAATACACCCTGTTTTGGTCTCTTAGCTTCTGAAATCTTTGTCATCAACAGAAAACATAGAGATCCCTACAGATCAGGACAAACATATTTTTCAATGATCTCCCAGATCTCAAGGATAATTTTCCAATGCTAATACATCTGCAATATGTTGCTATCAAGGTTGATATTGAATCATATTTGGCCTTTGAAGAAAGTCAAAGTTTAGGTCTTTCCTTGGGATTTTGTTTTATTCTCCCTACCTTTTTGGATCCTAATCAGTAGGAAGCTTTTTCAATTTTTAACCTTTTCAGTGGTAAAAATCCATATATTGTAATAGGCCTAGGATATATGGTACGATGTGGGATATGAGATGAGACCTCTATTGTGATTTTGTATTAATTTGGTATTTACAAAAACTATCTATAATCAATTATGGAGGAGATATGATCCCCTAGTTGTCGGACCTAGATGTAATTAGAAGTTATAAAAGATGGAATGTAATTTGACATAGGGGTTAGACCTAGAGGGATGAATGGTATGGTGGCATCCCCATCTATTGTAAATATGTTCAACAAGCTATAAGTGACTTTTTTGGATGAATAAAAAGACAATTTGTTTCAAAATTCTTGTGTCATGATAATGTGGTGAAGTGATTCTTATTGTAACTTGTTATTCTCTTTTTTTACTTATTGTCTCTTTCTGTATTTTTTATGAGAAGAGGATGCGTAGGATTTGTTCTGAACACCCTATACTAGCTTGAAACAATATTAATGTGTTCCTCCAAGTTTGAATGTAGAATTCGGATAAGATTTGCTCTTCATTTGAAATGACCCCTGACCTTTTCCTATTTCCATATCACAAATTATAAGGATCCATTGATGTGAATGTATTTCCTAGTTACATATGTCTCTGTTATTCATTCATCTAATTATCTGTGACCTGTTGACTCCATTTTTCCCAATGTCCCTCTTTTGTTGTCTCAACCAAAAACTCTAAAAACAAACCCTCTATCCTCATAACTAGTCTAATATCTCATCCCAACAAAGTTAAATCATACAGAGAGATCCCTCTCTGAGTCTAGGAGGGCTATATCCTAGACTCTAAGTGGTTTTGTGGCTACCCTTGTCAATGTTCTCTTCGGCATCGGAAATTAAAGGGTGATAACGTAAGTCATTGGTTTGAAACCTGCAGGGACAAAAATCCAGCCATGTTAAGGGTTGGTGTGGCTCAGGTTGGGTGCGATCCCCGAATGATTTTGACGGACTAGATTCCCAAGATTCGTGGTCTCTCATCCACAGGCTAGTCTCACAAGTCACGGACAAAATAGAAAACAAAAAAATTATAGGTAGGTGTCTAGTCAATTCAAGAACCTTGAAATGAGTTCTTTCACGATGTGAAATATTAATTGAATTAGAGATAATTATATTATGAAATCCATTGTGTTAGCGTAACACCCCATTGGGAAGTTAACCAGAAATATGCAACTCATCTTACAAAAGTGTGTGTGTGTGTGTGTGTCTAGACACTAGTGTAGCACCCTATTGGGATGTTAACCAGAAACAAGACACACATATTACAAAACAACATGTGTGTGTACACACACACAAAGATATGTATGTATGTATGTATATAATAATCTAAGTTTCAATAATTGGCATATCAATTTTACCCCTTGGTCATATAGTCCTATTGTAACCCTCATGAAGGTTAATAATAATAACAAAAAATGTACAAGATGGATTCCAATATTCACATATTTTCTATTACAATGTTATCTATGTTTTATATATTTTCAAATAAAAAATACCGATATTCGAAACATTTCAATCACAAATAAAAAATAATTAATAAGTGGAAAACTTGTCTCAATTACCAATTTAACCAAGGCAACTCTTTAGTCCATAATCATTAGTCCTTTACTAGTCATTGAATGATTCAGACTTGTTATAACATATTACAAGTAATATGTTATACTTGTAATATGTTATAACATATTACTTGTAATATCTTGCCTTAAACACCAATAATACAAGAAATTTTACCTCGAATCTCCATGTATAGTCAATATTTAGTCCTTAAAGGTGAATCACTTAATCTATTACATTCATCTACAAATTACATATAAATTCTTAAATAGAATTCTCTATATAATGGCTAGAAAGACACTTGTTCTAACATCCTTCTTGTAAATATTTTTTTAATTGAATATTATTCCTTGTAGGGTTAATCAATATGAACACAATTAAATTAGGAATGCATAAAATATATCTATTTTTCAAACCTAGTCAATGTTCAAGTGATAGAAAAAAAATTATATCATCATTTGCAATCATTCATTTTTGAATAATGAAACAAGGTTATGAAGAAATTCAAAAGTATCTATATACTCAATTACATGTACTTTTAAACCATCATATACATGATAATTTCTTACATCATAATGATAATATGCATCTAAGCTTCATTTACACCTATAAAAATCAATTAGTTTCTTTAGCTAGGTAAATTACAAGACCCAAACAAGCAAATTCCCAAGGTTTGCTCACTAGGAGGTTTCTTCTATATCAAATCATGGCTTATAATCAATAAATAAATTGTATTAAGGAACTCAATAAGAGAGAAAAAACTACCTAAGTAAGCATATATTACCTCCCCAATCAGAGGGACAAAACCTAAAAAAAAGTCTTGTTGCCCCCTAAAAACCCCTCACATCTAATTTTTGGAGACCAAAACGATGCTACAAGATCTAGATGCACCTTTAATGAAGGGAAAGTGAGTATTAATGTTCCTTTAATGAAGGAAAATATTTTATGTATGCTATTGTGCTTAAATTAAGGTGTGTATGGATATTTTTTATGAGAAAAAAATAGTAGAGATTCCCAAAACAATCCTGAAGCTCCTGATTGAGGATGAAGTATTTAGTAATGTTTTAGACCAATTAGAAATATATGTTCTAAAATTTATTATAGTTATATAATTCTTTGATGAAAGATTCAATTCACAATTTATCTAAAAGATAAAGCATTAAAGAGAATTTCAAGTTACAATATGTTTGTCTATTAATTTAATTCTCCAAAATTACAAACCTTTGTATGATTCTTATAGAATATCCTCACTTGATGATTCACTAATTCCAATATTTCTCCAATTATTAGCTCCAATTCTTTTTTTTCAGATATAAAACTTTCTTACTAGTTCACAACCCCAACAACTCCTAAAGGAATACTTGTATTCCCTAGGAACCACATACCAGCTTCATACCTAAAATGGATCGTATGAGAAGAGTACAAAAAATAACATGCAAAATGTGTGGCACATCATTGTAGGTACTAAACTACATCATACTAGAATATTATTGATACTAAAATGAACACTAGCTCAACAAACAAAATTGAGCATTATGACATCCATCCAACATTAGGGTGCAATATTGCCAACTCTCAAGCCCAACTCTCCTTTATTCTATATCCTTTTAGGCTCATGTCATTTTTCCATACCATACAAAATACTAATTATTTTAATTTATAATTATATATTATGCACCCACCCGTGTTCCAATCCATGCACGATTAATAATTTTATTTAAAATGAAAAATATAGATTATTCATCACATCCCAACCTCTTCTCCTATTTGTAATCTTATATGTTCCCTAAATCCTTTTTTTTATTCCTCCTTGAGTAGGTGAGCATGAAATTTTTATTTCCTATTTACACAAAATCACTTTCTTTATATTTCACTCACCCTTTTCTAAATGCATTTCCATTTCCAATTACAAAAGTAAGTTCTTTTTCCCTTTTCTTTTTTCACAAAAGGGTGCATAAGTCAATATGATCAATTAAACCACTGGTGCAATTAATTCAATTTCGCATGCTAAAATAAAATTTATATGCCAAATGATACTTTTCTCTAAAGTATACATGAACCAAATCGAATTCAATACCAAGGATGCGAGTAAGTTAACTCAAATCCTTATAGTATTTGGTACCAAAATCTAGACACAATCACTACAAATCTTCAAGTACATTGCATCAAGAGATAGACATAACCTCCACAAATATTCTAGCGCATCACAAAAAATGTGGCATGCCAATGCTTTCCCTTTAAGTACTACCTAACAATATATATCAAGGTGTCACATATTCACAGATGGCCTTAAAGTATCATTTTTCAAAGATGGGGGATGGTGTTATGGATTTGAAATAAATAATATAAATCATTCACCATTGGTGAGATACTAACGGTTATTAAAGAATAATATTTGACTCTATGTATTTTTCCCCTTAACAGGGCCTCATAAGTGACTGAATCCATGGCCTATCATTACAGAAATGTGTAACCTCTAGGAAAAAACATAGAAAATATGTTTTTCAACCTATTACATGGAAGGGAGGATAGTAAGAAAGAATAAGAAACCTACATCTCTCCTCCTTGATGGTACTAATCATGTCAGAACTTTTTATACAACCCTTGACCCATGTGCAAGTTTATTCAGAAAATCTTTCCCCATCTCTACACACATCTAAAGGAGCACCTATTGAATAACATTATCTAATAGTCATGAATAAGGAATAACAAATTTCATATACATGTCAATGATACATAACCCAATCCAATCCTAGGTCCACATATTTTGAATCAACCATGCATCCATATGCATCTATGGTTATTCATGTCACATGTTATGATCCAACTCCTTAAAAATTATAAAAATTTAATTAATATAGTTCACTTCAAAGGGGAAACATCCTTTTACAATATATTCAATTCAAAATACAATATGAGATGAGATAACATAATTCTAAGACTAGGTATCCTTGGTGTGTGTGTGTGTGTGTGTGTGTGTGTGTGTGTGTGTGTGTGTGTGTGTGTATAGGAGGAAAAGGGTATAATTATAACAAAAGGGTAGATTTAAAGGTTCTAGCCGACTTGCTAATATAACACAAGAAATGTAATAATTCAATATCTATGGGATTAATAAGGGATTTTACACATAACATGGGGCCTTGTCTAGGGATTAACATGCTCCTCTCATTCAAACAAGTGTTGTCCTCAACACTTGACTAATTGTAGGTGCTTCTGCATAAAAATCATCTTCCCATGATGCCTCTTGCATTGTTAGGTTCTTCCATTTGATGAAGTACTCAATAATTTCTCAATTTCCCAGTCGTTTTATCCTTGTTTCAAGAATTATTGTTTGTTATAGTATGATTTTCCCTTCTTCATTAATCTATGGAAAAATATTTTGGACTAGGATCTTGTCACTAATTACCTTCCTTAAGCAAGAAACATGGAAGATTGGATGTACACATGAATATGGAAGTGAATCCAACTTGTAATCCATACTTCCAATCCTTTGCAATACCTTATAGGGACCATAATATTTGGGTGCCAATTTATTGTCCTTGTCTTGCTTCTTGAGAGACATATGTTTATAAGGTTATAGAGAAAAATTAATTACCTTTTTAATTAAATTAATTTTGGATTATTCACCCACACACTTTTCACACTCTCCCCAAGTTGCACAAGTAATTAAAATTTTTATTTTATTTAAATAGTCAATTTCCCTCACATTCCCCGATGTGTTCCTATTTTCTCTCTTAGGTGTCCATTTGTTCCCAAAATTTTCATTTGATGAGTGTCTCCTAAGTAGATCTTAGTTAGAGTTGGATTAGGAGTCTTCTTCTAGTTAGACTATTGGTATTGGTAGCTTGACTCTAGATGCCATTCTATGTGTACAATTATTCTCACATATTATTGTTTCTTCTATTTTAAAAATCCCATTTATTAATTTCATGCACACATGTCCATTTTATCCAAACTTTCTATTTTACTCAATTTTTCCTAGAAATTGATTTATCTTAATTCCTTTAATTTATTTAATATTTTTAATTAGTCCCTTAATTAAACTTAGACTTAGGCTTAGACTTTTTTTAGGCATAGAAATAATAATTTACTGTTTGATCAATTATTTTATTCTAACAAGATCTAATCACTTCAATGTTTTCTAGGCCACCTACATTTGTTGACTCAAGATTTTAACTATGTGACATGCCCTTCAAGATGCATCTCCATGCTCCAAGGGTGACACCCTCTTTAGACTAGTTTTGGATGTTTGTTCAACCCTTTGGATTCAACACTCCATTTGGTTGACCTTGTGAGAGGCTAAGGGATTCTAAGGAAGAAGGACTATGCCTTATTGTGCTCCCCTTAGAAATATTCGTGAGGTACTATCTCAGTCTTCCCTCATGACATCGTGGACCACTAAATCTAGATAATCGTTAACATATAGTTCCGGCTCCGGTGGGAGTGATATTATGTTGTAACAGGGATGTTGCCACACCTCTCCTTCAATGTTTGGTTGTTGTGCATGGCCCCTTTACTCCCAATGTGAGTCGGATTAGCAAGCATCATCAATATTACATCCACTGAAAAAAACAATGTCAATAATCTGTATATAGAAATCATTCACAAATAAATCATGTATCATATGTGCGTAAAATGAAATACTCAAACAAATACATTGCACTCCTTGGCTCAATATGGATTCCAAGGAAGTCCATTGATGCCATCAACATCCATAACCTTTGATTTGTCCTACACACTCAAAAAAACTTGTCAATAGCATCTACCAATACATATACATCAAATAAAAATAAGTCACAGTACATCATAACCATCATGTATAATCCATAATCGAAACGAAATCACAATGTGCCATAACCAGATCACTTGCACGCAAGTATCATCAAAGAATACGTCAATTAAAGTGTGCTCACCAGAGAGGGATGCTACTCACTTGGCAAGGGTAAAACATAAGATAAGGGGTCAAAAACCCTTATCTTCACCCCTGAATCAAATAATAATATTTAATTTTCACTTTAACACATTAGAAACCCTAAAAGAAGATTACACAACCCCTTTAGGGAGACGTTTTGGCACTAGGAGCAAGTCATTAGAGTTGGGGAAGCATGGAAAGGCCTACAAAGGACAATTTTCATCTCTCTAAGATTCTTCTTTATGGTTCAAAGCTGTCCTACCTTGAAAATGTGCCATGTGTCAATGAACAACACCTCCATCACCACCAAACCCCCTCAAGCATGATGTCAAACCTCCAAAAGTGATTTTTTCCTCTCCTAGGAATGTTGTTTGGGTACTAGGGGATAGGTAAGGTCATCCATGATGTCTTCTAGGCCTCTAAAGGGAATTCATAGCGATCTATAATGTGGGCCCTTGGAATACAACCTGTGGGCTTCAAGCCCCATGAAATCCCAAGCTAGGATTGTTCCTCTAGAATTGTCCACCAATAAGGTCGTGCAAAACAAAAGGGTATTCCCTCCAAATATGTCAAGTCAAAGATATCATGAAAAATGTAAATCAGATCTAATACATAAGGCACCTAAGCATGTGCATCAAAACTAACTTGTCATATTAAACAAATTCTCAAAGACCCTATACAATTGACCAAGTTTAAGTATGGGAGGGGTGCCATAAATGTCCTTTTGTGCATACCAATACCTTCAAGTAGGGGATGCTCCCAAGGATGGCCTTTCAAGGTTATGTAATGGATGATGAGGTGGAAAGGGATTTAGAATTCATAGGTCAATGAGTTTCATGGCATACAAGGGCTTGTATTATCTCATTTATGGGTACCTTTGTACAGGGTGTGTGGGACCTTCAGTTGTGATGCACTTTTTCCAAGCCCATTTTACTCTCGTTCTTTCTTCTTGTATTTCTTTCATGTTTTAAGGAACAATTTTAAGGCCACTATCCTAGCTTGGTGTCTATATAATGACAGTGTCATTCAGAAATACCTTGTGTAAATGAGAAGGTTGTCTCGTGAAGAGACCCCATTTTTCTCTGTTGTGTAACAAAGAACCATTAACCTGGCTTGGTGACCATATTATGGTAATTCCATACCACTAGATACCCATGAGAAGGATAGGTTGGCTTGTGATGAGACCTCCCATCCTCCAAATAACCCCTTAAGAATTCACTAGCATTTATTTTTATAGGTCCCCTATTTCTTATAGAGAAGTGTTTAATTTATTTCTCATGGATCCATGGGTGAAGTGTTTGGAAGGTTTATATTTAGTCTTTTGTATTTTTATCCAACAACAATCCCTCTAGGACTTCAGCCCCTTCTTCCCATGAAATGAGGTACATCCCCTTATTGGGTCACTAAAGTCAAAGGTCCTAGAAGAAGACAATATGATGAGAGTCTAATTAGAGAAAGGTTGTAAGTATGGTCAGCAATGGTACTATAAACCCTTAAGGGACCCCTTTTCACAAAAATTCCCCAAAGGTTGGCCACTTATTAGGAAATATATGACACTCATCAAGGTGAAATAGGGTCAACATCATAATATCCAAGCAAGAATTATACAATGAAAATTAACTTAAATACAACATGTTTAAATGCCTCAAATGTTAGGGTGATTACCTACCATAATACTTGACTTGTACTGCATGGATCAAGACCCATCTACCTTTCAGAAGCTAGTTGGTGTGGTGGATACGATGACACGAGATCCAAAATGTAGTGATAGAGTGAGCTTTCATATGCGCAAGTGGACACTACTACTCATGTTGTCTCTTGACACTCCATATCTACAACCTGAGTGCCTTGAGACATCATCTCCTTAGTTATCCCACAAAATGGGGATAAAAGATCCAATTATTTATCTTATTCATGTTAATTATCTATATAGAATAATTTCTTCTCACTGAACTTATAACCTTTATTATACTTGATGTCACAATTGAAACATAGTCCGTTTTCTCTTTTTTCATCCATTTGTTGAGGTGTTCATCTTGGTTTCTTAGGAAGGGGAACATGGTATCCTCTACAGTTATCAGTGTCTAACCTTGTAGTAGCCATATCTTTGTTTTCTACTTTCCTTTCAATTATGGAATATTTCTCTAGGGATTTAGGATCAAAGAGACACAACTCATGTTGAATTTTCTCCTTTAAAGTTCCCATAAATATATCTAACAAATTATTCTCGGGAATGTTCTTTACCTTGATACTGATCTTTTGGTATTGTTGAATGTTCTTTGTAATTGGACCTTTTTGTCGAAGATTTATGAATTGACTAAATGATGTATTTATATTAATATCCCCATAATGGGATATCATCTCAACCATAAAAAATGGACTAAGAGATAATATAAATATTTTTTCTTTCACAAATCCATTGATACCATAAAAATTGATCATTTTCTAAATACAAGGATGCAATAGGTACCTTTTGTAGTCTTGGTGTTTGGTTTAGTTCAAAGAATTTCTCCATCTAGAACATCCATGTTATATGATCATTATAATAAAAATTCCTCATATCTATATTTGGAATGGATTAGTTACTTGGTAATGTATTAAAACCTTTATCAGGTGGATCTTGAAGTAATGAATTATCATGACTTTGAGATTCAGTATTTGTGCTCTCCAAATGTGAACAAATTATCCCCATATGTTATCGAGTCTCAACACCATTATTCTCCTTATTTTCATTATTTACTTCTATCTTTAGATATCCTTTAGGGAGTATATCACCTAGAGCATGAAGTATCATGGAATACATGGAATCTGTCAATTCCTTCATGGATTGTTTTATTTCTTGTTTATTTTCATCCATCTTATTTTTCATATCATCCATTTTCTTTTCCATATGTTCTCGATTTTCATTCATCTTCACTTCCAAATTCTTTTCCATTTCCTTTTTTAGGGATTCTTAATAATATGATAAATCCAATAGTTTCAACATACTACCATTCATTTAATCAACTTGGTTATTTAATTTAGATATCCTATTCTTGAAATATTCAGTTTCTTTTGACTTCTTGTGTGAGGTTTCTAGAGGTTTGTTTGGTGTCAAATACTTTTTTGGAGCCATGTGGGATAAAAATTATAATACTCCTATATTTTATATTTATCACAAATTTGAATCACCAAAAACATATATTCCAATAAAATGTTATGTTGATTGTAAGTTACGTAGCTTTCAAATCCTTAATTTAGAGTTTTTCCTCCTTACTGACCTTTCTTCTTATGTATTTATTAAATTCCATCCCTTATGAGTTTGAAATTTTGTCTTGTAGTACTCTGATATGAATTTTCTATAAGTCCACGAGTCTGAACAAAATTTGATGTTCCAAGTGAAAGTTGTGGTAACTTTCTGAGACATCGTTGATTTTTGGACTATTCTGGAGAGCAAACTTGTACATAATTCCACGTGTCCCATACTTGATAATTGATTTTGAAAATTGTACCAAAACTATTATGGACTATCCTATTTTAAATTCAACCAACCTCACCAAATTTAGTTCCTCTTTGAAGAAGATATGGGTTTTTTACCTATAACACATGTTTGAGACTAGTAATACGACTAGTCAAAAACCTTATACTCTATAGGTTGTATCTCCAAAAGTGTAATGACATAGAATATGAAATGTGTACCGTAGATACATTAATATGTATTATAAACAACCTCCAAGTTTCACTCTTTGAATCTACCGAGACAAAAAGTTATAGGAAAAATTCTAAGATGACTTGCATAGAGAAGAAAAACCCTAGGATTGTTGTTTTAATACCAAATCTTATGTTCCAAATGCTTAAAATATCATAACATAACAGAAGTACACACCATGTACACCTATATGATCATGGAGCACAACTCCAATATAGATAATCTACACAATAACTATTTAAATAATAACATAACCTCCTCCATATAACCAAATACATTCATACATCACAATTCACATGTCTACAATAATGTATACATGATCTCTATATATACCTATTCAAACCTACACATGAGGCCCCTTTACTACTAGGATGACCCTATTATAGATAGATTTACATATTACATGTACATTTAGCTCCATAAATTCACCCCCTTGGGGTTATATCATATACATTTACCCTATATATTCCCCCTTTGGGTCATAACATAGTACCTTCCTTCAAAAATCGTTTTCCTCAAAGATTTTCAATTAAATGATTCAAATGCAATGAAACCAAGTAATATTATTTTCTTATGTTCCTTCTTTCTTCTTTCCATTTATGATGATCCATCCATCCAAAATTAATTATTTTCGGTCATAATCCTTGGTGGCTAGCTTTTGCATAATTTTTCTTCCCTTGATTTTATGTATTGTTGTTGAATTTGTTGAAAATTTGGTTGTCATTGATGTCAAACTTGATAGATAGGTGAAGTATCATTGATTGATTGATTTGAGAATAATTTTCAATATTCGACATAATGTTATGAAGATGACTTGACTGTCAAGCATTGTCGATAATGGACATAACATTATGAAGTTGACTTGAATATGAGTACAAAGATAATATTGACTAATAAATTGTATGATATTGATGCAATCATATTATAATGTATGAGGTTGATGAAATCACCTGAATGGAAATATGGTTTCTGGTGGATTGTGTCATCAACATCCATGCACAAAAAGAATCTATGAAGAAATTTTCTAGATAAAAAGGGTAAATGGAGAATCCAATATGGATGCATACGAATCACAAATAAGAAAGTTGGACATGGTGTTATAGTGTTGGCATTGATGTCAAATAAGATTAGTATGGGAATTAGTATAGTGATAGAGTCAAGAATTCTAGTATAAACATCTCAGCAAGAAGTTGAAGTTGAAGAAGTCGAAGGTCGAAGTCAATGAAATGGGAGGGTAAAAATCAAAGAGCTTCAAGAATTCAAAGGTCAAAGTCGAATAAGTAGAATAAGTCAAAATCAAAGAAGCCAAAGATCGAAGATGAAGTCGAAGTCGAAACCAAAGCAAGTTGGGATGACCAAAGTCAAATTACACAAGTTGGTTTTCTTTTAAGTTGAGTCGATCCAAGTAGAAGTTAAGTAAATTACCCCGAAGGTTGAAGTCAAAAGCAAATTGAGTCGAGAAATTCAAGTCGTCTAAATGAAGTCAGGAAGACCAAATTCAAATATGTCAAGTCAATTTTCTTCTTAGTCAATTCGATCCAAGAATGAAGTAACCTAAAGGTCGAAGTCGATGAAAAATTAAATTGTGAAATACAAGTCAGGTAGAGGCTGAAGCAAGTTTGGTAGACCAAGAATATAAATACTCAAGTTGAAATTTATCCAAGTTGATTCAACCAAAAAGATGTTTTTTGGTCGAATGAGGAAGAAAATACGAAAAAAGGGTGAAGACAAAGTCAAATATTTAGTGACTAACAACTGAGAGGGAACTGATTTTAATATCCACCATGAAGTAAAATGTTTACAAGTTGAGTTTAAATATTCACCAATGAAGGAGATATGTGGGAGATATGTGGAGGTCAATTTAGACATTCATGAAAAGGCAAAATGTCCTGAAGTCGATCTGGCATATAACAACAAAAGGAAAATCTAGGAAATTTTCTTTCAAAGAACCATGTATATCGGCCACCTTGAAAATGTTCTAGGGAAAATTCTCTTAATTCGACTAATTGGGCATGTGATCCATATTATTTTTGTCACGAAATGAGAGCGGAGATATAATAAATCAATGTATAGAGATATCTCGGATATCCAATAATATAACAGAAATGTATCAAAGATGCAACCATAAACACATAGATACAATAATACATAATTTTCTATTAATGAGAGAAAATGTACAAAGACTATAAAAATACGGAGTGAAAGACTCACTAGAATGGTAGCATCTTATCTATGAGAAGAGATGTGATGGCTACTTGCATCCGTTAGATGATGATTTTACAATGAGGCTCCAAAGACATTTTTTTAACATAAAAAAAATCCAAAACCCTAACCTCAAAAGATGAAAATCCAACAGTTTTGTGGACCCCATTTTGGGTAGTTTGGTGTATCAACTTCCCTGGGGCGTAACTTTGGCATATGATCTTTCTTTGGGGCACACAATAACTTGTTGGAAAGGTAACATAGAGGAGATTCATTTTGGGGGCTCAATCACAGCCTTTGGCTATCACTGACAAGATCTATCCTTAAAAAAAATCATTTAGGCCCTCAAAATGGTCATGGAAGTTAAAAACTGCTAAAAATAGTAAATTGTCAAAATTGCTAGAAAATTGTTTTAAGCGAGTTGGAAAAGGTGGGTGGCCCTCGATATCCACCTAGATAAATCCTAATTCCTTAGGAAGAAATGGTCTCCATTGCATTGAGTGACTAAGGGAGAGGGAAAAGAGTTTGTTGACTCTGCATCTTGATGAGCTGCTTGCCTTGCTGGAGCAATTGTGTTGCTTAAATTTTTGAAGGTTTTCACAAGCCTGTGGATGGAAGAGTTGAACCTTTTTAACTAGTCTGGCTACCTGAGATGTTTTTGTGCAGAAGGATATTTGAGCTTTGTTGCAGTCTTTTCGACCTACTTCTGTTGGATAGAAGGTGCTTGGAGCAAGGCTGTAGTGGTTGTTGCAGTATCCTTTCGTTCACCTTTTGAACAAATTGTGAAGAAGCTAAATTTTATAGTATGAGATACTACCTTGTGGAATTGTTTATGTCAGACAGTAGTCAAAACCACCTATGGTATTCTATAGATATGACCCCCTAGAGTAACAATGACACTACGGGGTTGAGACTCATAGATAACATGGCGCTTCCACATATATGGTTGGCCCAAGAGAACATCACAGACATCTAGTAGGGAAACATCACATAATTCCTCATCCTTGAAGGGATGGGTGTCATATGACAATCAACACTAGTGGTTGACATGGAGATATCATCCCTAGTGAAGCCACCCGATGTTGTTTGGTTGTGGGTTTGGTGTTGTCGACAATCCCAACTATTTGATGACCTCTGATGAGATGAGGTTATTCTTTCTTCCACTATCAACAATAGAATTCAACGGGGTCCCCTTCACCCACATATGTGAATGAAAAATCCATTCCCCCTCTTGAGTATATGTTGGTTCTTCTGGTTGAATTTTTGTGGCCACGACAATAGCAGCGGGGTCTGTGTCGATGATCTATCTTATGTTAGTATTTTCTGAATTAGGGTCCGGCTCCTTGTCTTTGATTTCTACCACCAATGACTATTTTGAGCGACATTAATTGGTGTTTTTCCAGTGGATTTTGTGGAAATCACACCATTTTCGGTGTCCTTATTCGTATTCCTGTGACCTTTCTTTCCCTATGGCTTGGACTAGTTTTCAGAAGACTTTTTGTTTCCGTCATATTTATCATATTTTGGTTGTTGCGGATTTGTATAAACGAACTCCCATTTGTTCTGGTGCTTAAATTTTTGCTCGATTTTAACACCATGTCGATAAGAAACACCAAGTGATGAGATGTCTAGAAAATCTATTTCAGTATGGATGTATATGTGCAGAGCCCCACAATATTTCAGAACCAAATGTCGTTCAAAGTCTTTGATACCCATCTTGGTATGCAAGTTATGGAAGGTATTGGTGAACTCCAAAACTTCTTGGACCCTCTCTTTCCATAGTGTGGTCCATCTCATATATTGGTACTCATAGTTTCCAACAAAGTAATATTGTTTCTTTACCGCATCCACAAAAAAATCCCAAAGGGGTTGACCCCATATATTCCAGAATCTTCTGTGGAACTTTTCTCCTAGTAATTTTCCCACCAATTCTTGACATGGGAGAGACATTTAAGGAGTGCGAAGGTGATATTTTCCCTATAAGAAGAATGGTGAACAAAGAAATAGCCTTCTAGTAGATTTAACCATTTGTCTAGGTTATCCTCATGTATCTGACCTTCAAATATGAGAATATCAAAATTAACTTGTACCTTGAAAGGAGAGGCACTTCCAAAGTGTTTGTTTGATGAATATGCGCTTTTTTCTATCGGAAAGAGTTGAAGGATGTGGGAAAAATTATCCATCATTTTCTCCCTCTATCGCGTGAGAGCCTGCTTAAGCAACAGATTGATAGAATCATCTACTCTGTTGTTATTCTTTTCTTCCACAATGGAGGGTTTCTTCGGCGTAAGAGAGAGATTTCCTTCAAGAGAGGCAAGCTCAGGACCCAAATTTCTATACTTGGACCTCATCGGGGACATGCACTGAAAAAAAAATGATCAAGAGTAGCCTGCTCTGATACCACTGATATCTATTATTTTTGGCATCAAATGAGAGAAGAGATATAATAAACCAATGTAGAGAGATATCTCAGATAACCAATAATATAACATAAATGTATCAGAGATGAAACCATATACACATACATACACTAATACACAATTTTATATTAATGAGTGAAAATGTACAAAGACTGTAAAAATACAAAGTGAAAGACTCGCTAGAATGGTGGAAACTTATCTTTGAGAAGAGATGTGATAGCTAATCACATTCGTGAGAAGATGATTTTACAATGAGACTCCAAAGGAATTTTTTTTATCATAAACAAAATCCAAAACCCTAACCCCGAAAGATGAAAAGCCCACAGTTTTGCGGACCCCGTTTTGGGTAGTTTGTTGTATCAACTTCCTAGGGGTGTATCTTTGGAATACGATCTTTGTTTGGGGTGCATGATATCTCGTTGGAAAGTTAATATCATGGATATTAATTTTGGGGGCTCAATCAGAGCCTTTCGATATCATTGAGAATCTCTATCCTGAAAAACCTTCACTTAGGCCCTCAAAATGGCCCCAGAAGTTTAAAACTGCTAAAAATAGTAAATTGTCAAAATTGCCAGAAAACTATTTTGAGCGAGTTAGAAAAGGTGGGTGGCCCCCGATATCAACCTGTATCAACATGTTCTACACAAAACCCATGTATCATAATTATAAAATCAGTTTCTAATACTCTAGAAGTGTCGTACAAAATCAATGTCTAATTTTGTGTATGAAAATCAATTAATGACATAACCTTTTGTGTTAATTAAATGAAGGGGTGCAATGTTTCATAACTAAAGTACATAATGGTTCAAAATTATACCTTTTTAAAAGTATATAATAATATAAACAAGGTGAAAGGAAAGTGTCTTTGTGGGTTTTACATAGAATATCTAAAGGCATAGCATAGTCCAAGGAAGAAATACAAGATACTTATGTAACAAGGGTGGAAGAGTGGAGCAAGGAAGTACTAATGTCCTTTACTAATTAAAGTTTGAAGAAAGGAATTTGGTGCTTCCTAGGGTTGGTTCCCTAAACAAGGGATTTGGTACTTCCCATGGTTGGTTACCTAAACAAAGGATTCGATGCTTCCTAGGGTTGGTTCCCTAAAACAAGGGAGTTGGTGCTTCCTATGGTTGGTTCCCTAAAACAAGTGAGTTGCTTCTTCCTAGGGTTGAAGCCCTGAACAAGGAGATTGGTCTCTCCAAATCATTATTGCAACTTTTATTATAGTATTTATTTTATATTCAATCTTATTGTTGTTGATCAATTGTTCTTAATAAGTTAAAATTATTAAAAGTTTAAATAATTAACCAATACTCATTCACCCCCCCGCTCTTAGTATTGACCAAGTTTCCAATGTAATCTTCTCCAATTTGTAGTATATGTTGGTATATGATAATATATTGTTGAATAATGGTTTTGTGATGCCATATTCTATGAATATTTATGATTATTCCATATTCTTTCTTGATAATGTTGATATTGATCTTCTTGTCTTCCTTGAAATCTTTGTTGATAATGAGGGTGTCGATATGGTTTCACATTTGAATATTTTTATTCATTTTTCACACCCATTTCATCTATCTTTTTTTCATAGACAATGGAATCCTCTATCCTCTTTTATTGGTATTTGATTACTCTATCCTTTTACATAATTCCATCATATTTTTCATGTACATCCTCTAGATGAAGTTCAACTTCTTAAAGCATCTTCTAGTGACCTTATTGTATCTTGTATTCTTTCACCTTTTTGGAGCTACAATGTCACCCCATKTATAAAATTTTGACATCCTTCTTTAATTATGGATTGCATTTATGATTTTACCTCATCTATATTTATGGATTCCTCAACCTTGTTTCAAATTTCGTCTTTCCAAGATCCTTGTTTCTTCTTGATTTTGATAATTCTTCTTTTCTTGTGTCAATATCTTAACCTCATCCAACAGTTTTTTAATATAGTTTTGTAATCTACATATCTCTTTATCTTTATTTTTCATTTCTTCCCTTGAATAATCATTTTCCCACTTTTCTTTGCTACTAATTTTTTTCTTTAGGTTGTTAACCTCATTAATGAGAAATACATTAAGGGATTTCATGTTGATGAATTTATTTTTTTTATTTGTAATATATTTTCTTAGCTCCTCATTATCCTTTTTCAATTTGGATACATTTTAATTTAATTCATTTAAATCCTCTTGAATTTGATACATCAGCTCCCTTTTTGTATCCCTAATCCATTTATTTGAGAAGATTTCTTCAAAAATTTCCCATGTGATGTTCAGTATAGTATCATGGTCAATACTCATCCATCATTTGCAAGCTTCACCAAACAAATAATTTGTTTCCATTACATGATTTATTCCATATTTATTTACTATACTCAACCATTCCATAGGATTTATTTCATCTTCATCTTCATTTCTAGTAAAGTAAGGTATTTCCATTGGTTCTTAATTGAGGTCTAACCCAAACCTCAAATTAAAACCTTAATATATTAGGAATAATGATTTCAAATAGTTATAATCATGGTTCCAATATATTATTCTATATTTTATCTTTCCAATGGATGTTTAATAATCTCAATCGGATATCCCATTCAAAATTTATGATAATTTTAATTAAACATACCTTTGAAACCCTCATTTGGAGTTTGTCATCCTAGTTGACCTTCCTTATGATGTATCTCTAAAATTTCATCCCTTTTGAGTCTAAAATTTTGGATTATAGTACTATGATATGTATTCCCTAAATTTCCATAGGGCTGCCCAAAATTTGATGTTCCAAGTAAAATTTATGGTAACTTTCCCAAACCTTACTTATATTTGGACTGTCCTAGAGAGAGAACTTGTACAGAATGCCACATATTCAATATTTGATACCCGATTCTAAAAATTGTACCTAAAATAATAAAAACGGTCTCCTTTAAAATAAAAATACTCTCACTTAATTTGAATCCTCTATAAATAATATATGGTGGTTTTACTTGGAACACCTATTTGAGAATAGTAATAGGACTAGTCAAAAAACCTATCTTCCACATAATATATCTCCAAACGTATAATGATCTAGAAGTTGAAATTCATCCCATAGTTACCATAATATTTCTTCTAAACATTTTCCAAGATTTAATGTTTGAAGTGAATGAAAAAATATGTTATAGAGAAAATTCCTAGATGAATTTCTTGAAGAAGAAAAACCCTAGGATCGATTCTCTAAAACCAAAAGTAATGATCCAAATTATTAAAATATCATAACAAGAGAATATGTCAAGACCATGTATAGAAATGAGTACGTGGAGAAAAACTATGAGCTAAATAAGTTACACAATAGCTCCTTAAATAATAGTAGAACCTCCTCCACATAACCAAATACATTCAT